>JAOTAZ010000003.1:23159169-23170503 GCA_025629785.1 Erythroxylum oxycarpum
GTCAGATGTCTACTTTCACATTCGAAGTTGCCTAAGGCATTTTGGGGTGAAGCTTTACTTGCAGCTGTGTATGCATTAAATCGTTCACCATGTGCTCCTCTCTAGTATGAAGTTCCAAAAAAGGTATGGTCAGGAAATGAAGTTTCTTATGATCATTTGCAGGTCTTTGGTTGCAAGGCCTTTGTCCATATTCCTAAAGATGAAAGGAGAAAGCTTGATGTCAAGACACGACAGTGTGTATTCATTGGCTATAGTTAAGATCAATTTGGCTATATATTTTATGATCCGGTGCAGAAAAGACTTATTAGAAGTGGTGATGCTACGTTTATTGAAGATCAAACTATTGAAGATATCAATAAGGCGGGAAAGGAAGTTCCAAGCTCCGATGATGACTTAACAAGCTTCCGATTGAATTCTCCAATAGTGGTGCCTAGACAAGTTAGAGATAAAGTGCAGAATGATCAGCTAGAAGCTGATAATGCAGATGCCCCCAATGAAGTTGAATCAGAGGATGATGATGGTGTTCACATTCAACCACCAACACCTGAAGATTCTCCAGTTCCATTACGAAGATCTAGTAGAAATAGACAACCATCTACTAGATATCTAGTTGATCAATATATGATGCTGACTGACGGAGGAGAACCATAAAGCTTTGATGAAGCCATAAATGATGAACACAAGAAGAAATGGAAAGAAGCCATGCAAGACAAAATGAAATCCTTGCATGAGAATAAAACATTTGAGCTAGTGAAGTTGCCAGAAGGCAAAAGAGCATTGAAGAATAAATGAGTGTTCAAGATCAAGCATGAAGAACACAACTACCATCCTCGATTCAAAGCAAGATTAGTGGTCAAAAGATTCAGCCAAAAGAATGGCATTGACTTTGACGAGATATTTTCACCAGTGGTGAAAATGACATCCATACGCATAGTGCTAGGGCCAGCCGCAAGCTTTAATCTAGAGGTTGAACAAATAGATGTCAAAACTGCCTTCCTACATGGAGATTTGGAAGAAGAGATATACATAGAGTAGCCAGAGGGTTTCGTGAAAAAGGAGAAAGAAGGCTATGTTTGTAGACTAAAGAAGAGTCTATATGGTCTAAAACAGGCACCAAGACAGTGGTATAAGAAGTTCGAGCTTATTATGGGGGAGCAAGGCTACAAGACTACTTCATATCACTGTGTATTTGTGAAGAAATTCTCTGATGGTGATTTCATTATTTTATTGCTCTATGTAGATGATTCTCTGATGGTGATTTTATTATTTTATTGCTCTATGTAGATGATATGTTCATTATTGGTAAGAATGTTTCTAGGATCAATAATCTGAAGAAACAGTTGGATAAGTCTTTTGCCATAAAAGACTTGGGATCAGCAAAGCAGATTCTTAGCATTAGATTATCAGAGATAGAAGCGTCAAGAAATGTCCAAAGTTTAAATTGAGTTCTAGAAAGTGCCCTTATACAGATGAAAAGAAGGAAGAAATGTCCAAAGTTCCATATGCTTCAGCAGTGGAAAGTTTGATGTATGTCATGGTTTGTACACGACCAGATATTGCTTATGCAATTGGAGTTGTGAGTCGTTTCCTTTTAAATTCTGGAAGGAACATTGGGTTGTAGTCAAGTGAATTCTTAGGTATCTTCGAGGGACATCCAAAATATGCTTATGTTTTGGAAGAGTAGAACCTGTGTTAGTTAGTTACACAGATGCAGATATGGCTGGAGATGTTGACTCGAGAAAGTCTACATCAAGTTACTTGATTAATTTTGCAGGGGGAGTTGTGGCATGGTAGTCAAAGTTACAGAAGTGTATTGTACTTTCTACAATTGAAGCAGAGTTTATTGCAACAACGGAAGCCTGTAAGGAGTTGCTATAGATGAAGAAGTTCTTTAATGAACTTGGTATCAAGCAAGAACAGTATCAGTTGTTCTGTGACAGTCAGAGCGCTATTCACCTTGGTAAGAATGCCTCGTTTCACTCACGATCAAAGCATATTCATGTGAGATATCACTGGATCAGAGATGTGATGGAGACGAAACAATTACGGTTAGAAAAGATCCATACTGATGAAAATGGATCAGACATGTTAACCAAGATTCTACCAAAAGAGAAGTTTGAGTACTGTCGATTAGTAGCAGGCTTGATAGAGCCCTCCATGTAATCGAGAGGGGGAGATTTGTTAGATGGGTCCCTCTCACATGGAGAGACACCATCTTTGAAATCAAATGGTAGGCATGCGGCGCCTACCAATGTTGAATGAAAGTTTGTTGAAGCCGCAATATGCAACATTTGTTGATTTCAACAAATGCCGCATTAGTTGAAGAAATGTAAGAAGACAACTGCAAGGTAGTTGTCTTTAGGCGGCGGAGTGCCTATACAAGGCACTCCCTACTTCAGAAAGAAGCACAGCAAATACAAAAAAATAGAGAGGAAACCAGAGCGTTGTTTTTGCTCTGAAGTTAGGGAAATTTATTCCTAAAGGGTTGGTGAGTGACAAAATAGTGAGGATAGTATTTTTAGGTTGGGAAACACCTTGTGAACCACTATTTTGGTTTTATCTCTGTATACCTACTATTTATAATAGTAGAAGAAATATTCTGAGTTTTGTCCGTGGATGTAGTCCAAAGTTAAGGATGAATCACTTTAAATATTCTGTGTCCATTTTGTTCTTTTTATTTTTTCTTTTCACAAAATACACCCACTACGCTCAACATGACTATGGTGGTTTCAATAATTTATTTTGATAAAGGAAATTTGAGGGAGCTTTTCATGTGTGGTTATAGAGCTTAGAAGTGGTAGGAAAAGCATGGAACCAGTAGTGCTAGCATCCAGTGGACCGCTCTCGTTAACATTTGCCGAAAGAGAAAAAGAAGCATTTTGAGGAATTCATCTCCAAGCGATGAGCAAACACAGATGTATGTCCTAAATGGAGACTATTCTTACAAGGGAAAATGAGGACACTCGACGTTGCATCCGCTGTTATGGGCACTAATATCTTTGATTTTTTTCCTACTTTTGTAATAACTCTGTTGATGAAGTAATTTGCATGCCTATAATACATCAATCATCCTAATGTTATTTCCAACTTTTTCTCTTCTTTTTAATTTAAATTTTTTGGGCCCTCTTACCAGCAATGTGTAGGTAGCAATTGGGGCCCATAAAATTATTTAATAAAATTATTGACAAAATTCTTAATTTTAAGCTTAAAATATTATTATTCAAACTAGAAATTTAAAATATTATTATTCAAACTACTAGAAATAATCCAACATTTTATTTTAATATAAATCATTAATAAAATAAAAAGGGTACATTAATTTCTTGCTTATAATGTCACATCTATTCTCTCCAATAACAATGTTATGATAATGTCGTTCAACTTCTATCATAACCTAAATTATAAGAATTGAACTGTTTTTATTTTTATAATATGCATGTTCAATAGCATTCAATATTTAAATCACATTGTGATACCTAATTTGTCATATCTCATTTCGAAACAAGTGAGTTATGTGATGAAAGTACTTCAACTATATATACGTATATGTGAAACAAACATATAGTAGCTTTTACTCTAGATCATACCTAAAAAATTTGCATGCCTAAAATATACACAAATTAAATTGGTTTGGAGCAAATGGTCCAAGTCCAACTGGCTAGTCTAGTAGTGATGGATTTTCTAAAGAATTTCCATTAATATTCTTTAAGTTGACTTATTTTTTAGTTTTGAATAATCGATTTTTCATGTAGTTTACCTAGAATAGAAGATAGAGTTTATTTAATATACTAAATAAATAATAATTGCAGACTCTTTTTTTAAATAAAATTTCAACTACTGACTTCAAAGGTCAAATAGATGCAGTGACACCTCTTCAAATAATAAACTCAAGACACTATCTTAATAATATATATTAGCTATCGAAAAATATGTTAATCCATGTAATAATATCGGATTTAGCACGCACTCACGTTGCAGTGGACATTGACGTGGCACACCATATACGGCAAGGCAATCGAAATGGCATTAATTTACCACGTTAATTACAAAATACCTCTCACTTCGATCGTCACTATTCTCAGATGCTATTACCTCTTTCTTCTATTAATATATATACAGTATAACAATGACACAATGATGATACGAGTGCTTGACCAAATAAAGCAGTTTCTGCCAACCTAAACAAATATACGGTCATCCACTTGACCACTAATTACATAGATGATCCAATCTTTATGAGGTAAATTCTGATACAAGTTTTGGCTCTTTCAAGTCATCAGGTTTTCTTCTCTCGATGGTATTTCTCTCACACTACTCTTGCATAGTCTTTTGGAGTTTTGGTCTATGACAGGTTCCTCCTACCACTACTCTTGCATTTTCTATTGGCTTGAAGAGGAAAATGCATACCAAATCCAAAAATAGTTAATTTGAGAATCTAGCTACTACATTGTGGATTTTCAACTATATCTCGAGATCATTAATTGGGTATCTCATCTGATGCTGACACTAATTAATTACCAGCATTCTTTTGACAATGTGATTTCTCCAAAGAAAAGGCACTATAAACTACCGTGAGATTATGTGCTTTAATCCTTGTATACAAAACCTCTCCCTTTTGTCTTTGCCATGTCCCACAAATTGCAGATTATGCAGCACACTATCCAGAAAATTAATGCAAAACCATAGGAGTTTAAACCTTTGCATCCTCTGTTTATGTGTATACCCCAAGCGCAAAACCTTCTGGAATAGAAGTCATATTCCTTCAGAGCCTTTGTATGTTTGTTGCAAGGGTTTCCAAAAGGTAAGTTGGCGATTTTTTTTGTCTCTCTTCTTATTTGCATAAATCTTTATCTAAATAAGAATATATCTTGATGTTGTATAAATATTACATTTAGTCAATGATTTCTTCTCAGAAAAGGATATTCTGTATCATTTTGTGACTTGAATGTGCATTAAGCGAATAGTTGTAAGTCGTAGTTCTGTTTTTTAATTTTAAAAATGAACGATTAGTTAAAAGCTTGGATTGGTTGTATCTTTAATGAGAATTTAGCTTCCAGACTTTGCAGGCGATTCAATTAAGAAAACGATGGTTGAGGAAAATAATTTCAGAGTACTCGTCGTGGACGATGATTCAGTTGTCCGAAAAATGCATGAAATGATGCTGAGTAAACATGGAATGGAAGTTTGGTTGGCAGGAAATGGGAAAGAAGCAGTTGATTTGCATGAAGCAGGAGCTTGTTTTAATCTCATTCTCATGGACTTGGAGACACCCATCATGAATGGTCGTGAGGTATGTTCTTTAATATGTATGACATGATCCTGAATTTTACCATATCTATGCTAGCTAGTAACAAGAATGCATAAATTTCTTATACTAATGCTATGTAATTTCTTTTTCTTCAAATTGAAGCCACGACTAGTGTACACTAGTATGTACCTAGTCAACGAAAAACAGTACTCTTCATAAGTTCTACAAATGTTTCTCTCAGAACCTTCTGTAACAACGCAACTTATATAACGTCCAACTGTTTCTTCAATGCTTTCATGTCCCATTTATAGGCAACAAGGCAACTGCGAGCCATGGGCGTGGACAGTGCAATTGTTGGTATCACTTCTTGTACTTCAGAACGGGAGAAGAGAAATTTCATGGCCGCTGGGCTTAATGACTGTGTTTCAAAACCACTCAGCATTCACAAGATTGCCCCCTTTCTCCCTTTTACTAGCACCAAAAATGTCAATACCCATGGCTGCACGAGTGCTAGTAGCAACAGCAACAGCAACAGGATCGACAACGAATCGACCTAATTATCAAGTTAGAAGATCACCATGTCATCCATTGACTGTCTAGGATGACCTTGTCTGGCGCTTGTCTATTCTATTCAATTTTGCTTTCCGGCTCCTTAATTTGTTATTATGTTTCTAATTTTTGTTGCGCCTTTGTACTGGCATCGACCCAAAGAGAACAAGAATACAACATAGGGGATAATGGTTTCCTTTTATTAAAAACCGACCATTTATTCAGGACTATTTATCAGCTAAATTAATCAATTTAAAAAATCACTCAATACATTAACATGATTATTTTTCATATAATTACATTGTTATAATAAAGGACTCGTACTTACTATTTTAAAATATATATTAAAAAAAAATTAAAAGTTTTTTTGAATAATTTATCTAACGAGATAGTAACTTAAAATCAAACTAAGGAAGTTGATTCAACTGGATACTAATATACTCAGGTGTTTTATTGCAATTACAATAACTAAGTCAAAAGTTTTTTAAAGAAATTAAAGGTATAATTGAATTAATAACAATACAAATAAAGTGTAACGTGTTAGGAATATATATCTATCTTTAAGGTTATATTTGGTTGGACGTAAGACTTTTAATGAAATGAAATGGAATGGAATGATTTATAATGGAATGAAATATAAATGGATTAATATTAAAAAATTGTTATTTGGGAGGGATAGGAGGGTTTATAATATAACATAGTGATATGTTATTTAGAAGAAGGCTTTATAATGTAATATAATAAAATATTGTTGATCATTTTATATTCCATCCTAAACTTCCCAAATCGGAGGTTTATCATTTTTACTGTTTAGGATGGAATGAGATGTAATATGAAACCCTCCTTTCCATCCCATCCCATTCCATTCCATTATAAACCCTCATCCTAAACGATGAAATAATATTTCATTCCATTAATAAACGCCAACCAAACATAACCTAAGGGCATATGGAGGGATTCCGCTAATTAACCTTATGCCATACAAAATAGGACACAATTTTCATCCTTTCTGCTACTCGAGCATCCTATTCGTGGTCATCTCTTGGTTGTGCCTTCATCCCTATCTCATGTTGGACTGCAATTTGGAGTACTTCAAGCAAATTCAAGAGTAGTGTTCCCAATCATATTGAATAAGAGGAACTCCTCTTCCACCAACATTCTTTTGCCTCCCTACCCAAATTCTGCTTACATCTGTTAACATACGAATATAATGATTCATCTATAGACCTCCATGTGATTCCCCCTTATCCTATATATCCTTTTGTCTCCTAATTGATTAACTTTTCATGTTTTCATTTTATTATTCGTACATGAATTGAAGACCTCAGGTGATGCGATTATGAATCAGCATTAACTATCAACTGGTAAGTTCTTGTATCCCTTTGAGAGAAAAACCAATTCTATTATTTTCATGATTAGAGAATTCATCACTTATTGATTTGAATGAACTTTGCCTTTGAAAATTCTCAAATTCCTCTCCTTCCACATCTCCTCAATACTATAAGCAAGTGAGGTGATATCTACAACCTATCTCCTTTTGAGTCAGTCTTTAGATCTCTTAGTTTCTCTATTATGTTAATAAAAAATCCCTTTCCCATCTCTAGTGACATTTCTCTTTAATTCTTTTTCATAAGCTCTCTGCAAAGGGCCATTGGAAAAATAGGTAGTCTCTAGTTTCACAATCGTCCCTGCATTGGACACATTTGTTGTCCAGATTTAAAAATTGAAGTCTATTGTGACCATTTTGTTTAATGTAGCTAACTATAGTAAATAAGAGTTGTTGGGTTTTAAGGTCTTATGCTAGACTACAGGGTACTAGTCAACTGTGTTGGATTGTCCCTGTACTAACCATTCCCTACAAGCCTTATTAGAAAAGGAGTTAGGGGGTTGGTCTAACCAAGTGCAGGTGTCCTGAGTCCTACAATTAGGAGAATAATTGGGGACTAGATTATGGAATCTGGTTTAAAACTGTCAGATACACAACCCTAAACATGCAGTACTAATTCATAAGAGGAGAATATGGATTAAGTAATTGTCTGAAAGATGATGAAGTCCCAAAGCTACTTTGTGGTAACTGTTCCATTGGAAGACTTGAAAACATCGTTGTCATCACTTGAGAAGTGGAGGACGTATATAAGAGACAAGGGAGGAGAAAAATAAAAAAGTTAAAGAAAGTTGTAGAGAAACCATGATATCTAGTTGATTCTTCTTTTGAAATAGCCTTTGTTTTAGACACGTCTCTTTATTGAGACAATAAATATGTTTGGTTTGTGTAAGGATGTTTGGCTAGTTTGGTTGTCCTTTAAAGCATTTACAATTTTCCAATTTCATTAATATACTTTAATTTTTCAAAAAAAATGTTCTTATATCCCTTCAATTCCATATGCCTATACCAATATTATGTTTTTACTTGGTTATATGTGCTTTTAATTTTGTCGATCTCGTTTTCACAAAGTTGTATTTTCATTTGTTGATCTCCTATCTTTGGAGATTCAATTATGGATAGAGCCCATCTCCTAGCTAATTCATTGTTGCACTTTAAGTGAAGTTAGTGTGCAACAATTGATTCCTTGGTTAGCCTAATCAATTCCTATAAGCAAATTCTCCCCTCCCTTCTTTTATTCTGAAAAATCATATTGTTCCTTTCGTTCTAGATGAGTTGTATATTACTTCTAGTCATCAATTTCCTAATTACCTTATCCCCTTCCTTCTGGCATGATGTCTAATGTAACTCCATAATATATTATGTAAATTGTCCTCTGCATCCTCCATTTGTCGTAGCTTTCTTATGGCTTTCCATAATTTTTTGGATATCCTACATTTAAAGAATAAGGGTTCCATGTTCTTCAAATGCTCCTAACATAAAACACCGTGGTTAAGGATATTTAGATATTTCATCAATCTGTCTTTAGTGTTCAGCTGATTCTTAAAAGCTAACCATATAGTGCATGATGGCCTAAGGTTGTGTGTTTTCCACAGACTCCGAAATACTAATCAACCTTACAGTTTCGTCCCTTAGTAGCTTCCTACAGGAAGAGTTAGACTATACTCTAACATAACTCCTCTTCCATGTAATTTTATCATTGTCATTGTTTTTTATACATAGATTAAGTATTTGCCAATGATGGGGCTTTTAGGGAGTCACTCTACTAGTCCTTGGAAATCTATTAAACCAGTTTCACCTTTATATATTCTAGGGATACATTCTTCATAGGGTTTGTTTTAGGGATATGATGTAATGGCCCTATTCAATTTATTGATCATACTAAAAATTTATTGTTTCCTCGTTCCCTAACTTAAATTGGAATTGATCCATTAGTCTTTCTCTTAACTTTAACATATTTAGTAGAGTCAATAAGGTTTTGTGTTTAGGGTTGATGCACCACCAACTTCTATCCTCAATATGATATGTTTGTGACCATTGCAGCCATAGTACTTCTTTGTCTATATGCACCTTCCAGATTTGTTTGATAAGCAAAGTTTGGTTAGTAATCTGAATATAGTTGATGTGTAGATCCACTTCTCCTTTAGGCAGCAAATGTCTTCCCATTTTCTCTGTGTTGGTATCTATTTTGAATTGTATCTTGACTAATGAAAGTTCCTTATTATTTTTTTAGGTTTTTAATCACATTCTTAAGTAAGAAGATATGGGTGGCGAAGTATAATTAAAGCTATTGATAATTGAATTAAGTAATTAATTTCTTCTAGCAAATAAGAGAGATTGATTACGCCAACATCCAATTCTCCTTTGAACTTTCGCTATTAGTGGAGACAAAATCTGCTTGATTAAGTTTCCTTGAGTTAATAGGAATCCTTATATAGGTGATAGGAATTTTCCTAATTTCTAACCCTATTATTAAGGATCACCATTGTGCTTGGTGTTTAAGCTTTTGAGGAAAGAAGGAGAAAGATTTTGTTTAATTAATTGCATGACTAGAGATGCCCTTGAAAAGATTCAACACTGTCATTATAGTATGTATAGAATAAGAGCCTGCCTTATAAATTATGATTAGGTCATTAGTAAAGTTTAGGTTCACTATTCTTAGCTTTCTACATTGAGAATGGAGCCTGAAACTTCTTTCCTTAAAAATAGTCATCTTGATAAGACTATTTAGTACCTTTATACCAAGATTTAAAAGATATAGGAATAAAAGTTCCCCTTGTTTAATTCCTTTAGCACTTTTGAAGAGTTTAGTAGGCTCCACATTAATAATTACACTATAAAATCTAGTACTCATCTTGGAAAGAAGTCATTGTATGGATAATGATAAGTCAAAACCTATTATTACTCCTTTTGCTTGTTACTTCAATCAAAAGACATCTCCACCAAATGAACCAGATGAGGAATATACAATAAAAGTGTTGTATATAATTGTAGTGGGTAGCTTGATGTACACTATGGTATATGTAAGACCTGACATTTCATAAGCAGTTGAGGTTGTGAGCAGGTATATGAATAATCTTCAGAAGATTCATTAGCATACTGTGAAGCGGATTCTATGATACCTTATGAAAACTATAAATGTTGGATTCATATTTCAACAGGATAAGCAGATTGGATAATTTATAGCTAGATAGTGTGATTCTAACTATACTGGTGACTAGATAAGTCTCTAAACTACTAGTTATGTATTTGCACATGCTAAAACACTAGTTAGTTGGAAGTTAACTTTACATTCAACATTTTCCTTGTCTATAATGAAGGCAAAGTACATGGAAATTACAGAGGCTACTAAAGAGGCAATTTGGCTTTAAGAGTTACTTAGTGAGTTGGGAATTGCTTAAAAGAATGTTATAGTATTTTATGATAGTAAAAAAGTGCTATCCATTTAGCAAAGAATCAAGTTTATCAAGTAAGGAAAAAGCATATTGATGTCCAATACCACTTTGTACGGGAGATTTTAGAAGAAAGTGGAGTTCAACTTCAGAAGATCTAGAACACTAAAAATCTTGCTGATATGATGACAAAATTTGTAATAATAATCAAGTTTCAGCACTTCTTAAAATTAATCAACATTGATGAAACTTGTGAGTTATCACCTTGAGGTGCATTTGAAGACACTAATAATGATGTTTTAAGAGAAAAATAGAAATGTGGAATTTCGTCAAGGTGAAGAATCATTGAAATATGGCTCATCCTCTATTGAAAAAGTAGAAAGCCAATTGGTGATTTTATGACAATAAGAGGTGGTGTCCCATGTGGAACAAGTAGAAGGTAAATACGAGATTTTATGATTATAAAATGATGTCTTCTTCTATGGTTGTAATCATCCTAAAATTGCCTTATCTTATTACAAGAAAATTTATGTTTTCTCTCTCTTTGCAATATTCACTTATAATATTTGGCAAAGATAGTGGAATGTAATAGTAGTGTTTGATAAAGTAGAAACTATAGTATCTGTATTCACATGCTATACAAAACCTGTGTTTACTTAACATTAGTATCAACTATAGCTTTGGTATAGTGAAATACTGGAATCGATTAATTTCATATACTATTTTAGATAATTTTTTAAAATTATAAAATAAAATTTAAT
>JAOTAZ010000003.1:23189562-23204867 GCA_025629785.1 Erythroxylum oxycarpum
TGTTGGAGTTTAGAATTGTGTTGAGATGAATTGGTTGAGGTGGAGCTTAATAGTATCGAAGAGTATGTAGTAGTGGGAGAATATGTGAAGTTGATGTGTTGATAAACCGTCCTAAGTATAGGAATGGTGTTTAGAAACTTCAATGGCAAAACTATACTGATCTAGATAGAATTAACCAAGGTGGTCTTAATGAAAGTTGTAGCTATGTTTCCAGCTTTCTAACACCATAAGGTACGCAATTTTTTGATATCGGAGTCGAAAGTTATGATTCTTGTAAGTGGAGACGTTCTGGATAGAAAAGCATATGGAAGAAAGTAGACAATAGAAAAGCAGACGGAAGAAAGCAGACGATAGAAAAACAGACGGAGTAAAGCAGATGATAGAAAATGAAACGATAAAGAAGGTAGACGATAGAATTGGCCTTTAAGGTCTTCATAAAAGTTGTAGATCTCGAATTCCTCTTTCCAATGGTTCATAAAAGAAGTGAATTAGACATCGGTAGCAAAAGTTATGGCATTCGTACAGTGGCATGTACATTCCAAGTAAGGACAGAAATGTGTCAGAGTCTTTTGGCCATAACTTCTTCTCTAGACATCCGAATGAATTGATTCTTGAGCCAAACCTTGCTCTTCATCTCCACCAAAATTTGAAGCTATCTGAATTGTATGGAGAGAGATTTAGTGAAAATAATGAGACAAGTACAGTAAGTGGATCGATTAAAAGGTTATGAGTTGGATATTTTTTGAACATGCTTCAGTAATTTGGAGATATCTTGACCTGTGGAGCAACTAGAGACATAGATATGCAAATTTTCTGAAGAGGCTGGTTCGAATTTCCGTTTAGGGGTTCTCCAATTATGCTCAGTAAGTTATAAGGAATGAGTCCTCCATGCTTTTATGAATCCGAATGTTGGACTTCGAAAACGGAGTCCAATACATTGGGACCAGCCAGGCATGTTATATTTATGAAGAACGGGGAAACTTACAGAGTAGTTGTTCGATAGTAGGGAAGAGTTCTGGAGTGAGGGTAGAGGAGACAATACATGGTCAGAGTGACTTCTTTAGTTTGAGTAGAGATTCAAGTAGAATTAGCATTAGAGGTAATGGTAGATGAGTTAGATGTGGATCAATAGTGAGTATAGTTACTAACAGGACCTCCTCAACACAGTTTCAAACTCAAACAAAGATATATCATATGATGAGGAGGAGGCACCTATAGCCAAAGATGTCATTTTTGGTACAATTTCATTATTTGATAGTAAGGCTTATGTGTTAGTAGACCTAGGATCTACACATTCTTACACTTCTCTAGAGTTTGCCTCTAGAGTTTTGGGGGAGGTTTGCCTATTAGGATATGATCTAAGAGTGTGGTTTCTGGTAGGAGAGTGTGTGGTAGTAAAAAATGTATGGATGGGAATACCAACTAGAACTCACACTCAACGTAGCATAAAATTGTCTCTTCTTTAGAATCTATAACACAATTCTAAAATGTTGATAATGGTCTTTTTTACTCCCCGAATACACAAGTATATCATCAATGAAAACTATCAAAAAATGATCCACATACTCTTGAAAATTTCTATTCATCAATGTCATGAATGCAACTAGTGCATTAGTCAACCTAAAAGGTATCATTAGAAACTTATAGTGGCCATACCAAGTATGAAAAGTTGTCTCGGGAATACTTGGCTCAACTATCCTAAACTTTTATTATCTTGATCTCAAGTCAATCTTGGAAAATATGACAACTCCCCTCAATTGATCTAAAAGATCATCTATCCTTGACAACAGGTACTTGTTCTTCACAGACATCCTATTTAACTATCGATAATCCATGCAATGTCTCATACTACTATCCTTTTTCTTCATAAACAACACTAGAGCTCAGATGATGTGTTCGGTCTAATAAAGCTCTTTCTCAATATCTCTTCTAACTGCTTTTTTAACTCATGTAACTCAACAGTAGCCATCTTGTAAGGTGTAATAAAAATTGTTGCAACTCAAGGCATAGTCTCAATGGTGAGCTCTATCTCTGGTTAAGATGGTAAATCTGATAATTCATTTAAGAATACCTCTGAAAATTTCCTCACCATTGAAATATCATTCAACCTAGGATTTATCTCCCTCATATCTATAATATGAGCTAGATATGCCTCACATCCTTCCAATATCAATCGTCTAATAGTCATGGTCGAGATTACACATACTGGAACTACTCTGTGATCCCTAAAAAATATCACATTTGATTTACCCGAAGACTCTATCATCACCTCCTTATTATAACAATCCATCACAACTTGACATTATACTAACCAATTTATCCTAAGAATTACATCAAATTCCCTTAAATCCATTACTATCAAGTAAGCTAATAGCTCCACGCCACCAATCTTCTCCCTCCTTACACTATTTACTACCACACACTCTCTTACTCTCAACTAATTCTTAAGTCATATCCTAATAGACTAACCTCTTTCAAAACTATAAAGGCAAACCCTAAAGAAATGTAAGAATGTGTAGATCTTAGGTCTACTAACACATAAGCTTTAATATCAAATAATGAAATCATACCAAAATTGACATCGTTAGCTGCGGGTGCCTTTTCCCTTGCCATATGGTATATCTTCACTTGAGTTTGATCATGTGTTGAGGATATCCCACTAGTACTTATACTTACTGCTAGTTTGCGTCCAATTCCTTTATCACCATCTTTACCACTAATTATACATGAACGTCTACCCAAACTAAAAGCAACATTCTAACTCCGGACCTCCTCCTTACTATCAAACATCTCCTTTGTAAGTGCCCCCGCTTTCCATAAATATAGCATGCTTGACTGATATCAGTGGGTCCCCAGTATGATCGTCCATGAATTCTCCCTCAAGTAGCACAAATCTATAACCCTCTAATTCTTATATTAAAAGATCTTCTATACCTCTTATAACCCCTTTGTTAGATCTAACTGATGGTGCTATAGTTGTGTTATACTGTCTTGAATCTTTGCTAGCTACTCGATCTCCACTAAACTGTTAAAAACTACCACTCTTGCTTGATGTGGCATCGGCTTTACTAGACCCCCTACACTAGTAGTGTAATTGTTGGACCCTGAGCTTTTCTTAGAATTACGAGTTAAAATTTTGACATGAAATGAGAAATTGGTGGTGAATTAGTCATGTGTAAAGAAAAAGAAAATTTGAGAATGTGCATGGTTTTATGAGATTAAGATAGGTAAAATGCGTGTATACTTTTGTTAGTGATGGTTATGATTAATTATAACCTAAAATGGTGTTTGAGTTTATATGGAATTGAAAATGAATAAATTTGTTTTAAATGGAATTGAAAAGCAAGAAATGGATAATGAAAGTGTTAAATGTTAGGGAATTGCAAGTTTGACTTTTTGGGATTTGGAGTTGAAAGATATAAGCCTTAAGAGTGATGATGCTATATGGGGAGTATGAACAGGATAGGTTTGGAGAATGATAAGAATTTGGGAATGTTATGAGTTTTGAGTTAAGATTTGGGAGTTGATGCATTCCAATTGGCAATTGAATGATCTAGGAGTGTTATTGCATTAAAACAAGTGATTTTGGGATGATTATGATGTTAAGTCAAAATGACTTTACGATTAATAAGTTTTGATGACAAACAAAAGCAGACAAATGAAAAGCAAAAGATAAAGAAGCGAAAAGTAGACGATGGCTAAGCAGACGGAAGCAAAAGCAGACGGAAGCAAAAGCAGACGGAAGCAAAAGCAGAAGAAAGCATAAGCAGACGAAAACATAAGCAGACAGAAGCAAAAGCAGACGGAAGCATAAGTAGACGGAAGCATAAGCAGACGGAAGCAAAAGCAGATGGAAGCAAAAGTAGACGGAAGCAAAAGCAGACGGAAGCAAAAGCAGACAGAAGCATCAGTCGGAACTGAATAACCGTTTCTTTAAAGAATCAAGAAGCAGTTATCAAGAAGCATTTGGAGACGGAGATTATAAATAAGAGACCAAAGTCGAAGATTGTACACACATAGAGACACATATACATACTTAAAAAGAAGAGACTATTGCGAAGAATTTCTGTGCGAAAATACTAAGTGTTATTCTGTTATTGTAACAAGCTCGAAATATTGAGTGATACAGATAGCCTGAAGAGGCTAAGAGTGAAAAAAATACTCGTTGTATTGAGATCTGAAGAGGCTCGGTGAAAAAATACTTATAAAGCTTTGAGAGATAGTGAAATCTCATATAGGAATCTGAGGACTATATGTAGCCCACGGTTTGGGGTGAACCAGTATAAAAACTACTGCGTCAAAATTCTTTCAACTCTCTTACTCTTTACATTGTGATTTTCAATATTACGTTCATACACAAGTGTTAGAAAATCAATTACAAACGTTTTAATTTCAGTTCTGAAAAACAAACTAGTCTTTGGTTAATAGAACGAAGTTATAAAAAAGGGTTAACAAAAAGTTTAACACAATTCAACCCCCCTTCTTGTGTATTTAAATTGCATTATTGTTTACTATATTAACGTGTGATTCACTTCATATGAGTGTATATGGTGTTAGGATAGAAGTTGGAAGCATTAGAGAGGCTTTGAAAGGAGTTTTGGGCCTTTTGACTAGGGCATGTCCGTTAAACGGACATCGATGTCCGTTCAACGGACCTTCTCGGGTGAATTTGGACCCGCTGCCTCCCCAATGCCCATTCAATGGACCTTCTTAGGCAAAAGGGGTTGTTTTGCCAGCTTATGTCTGTTAAACAAACATGTGTGTCCGTTAAACGGACATTCTCAGGTAAGCTTCAGTGAATCGAGTTTTTGACTTCTTTAGAGGCCCAATTGATTCTTCTGTCCTTCATGGAAGTTGTAGAGCTTCCTTTGAGCTTTCTATTGATAGCAAATTTGTCAAATTTGGAGTTCGGGATCAAGAGTTATGATTTTTGGAAAATTCAGTTATATGTATATAATTGAAGTTCTGTTACTTTGCTTATAATCCGACCCTTTTGCAATCTTTTGCTTCTAATTTCTCCGTTGGACAACCGATTGACTTAGTTTTTGAAGCATTGGATTCCTAAGACAATTATCTACATCATGATAGGAAATTTATAATTTTTGAGATTAAATTGAAAGAGTTTGATTTAATCAAATTGAGTTGGGAAATTTCTGAACATGGTTCAGTATTTTGGTAAATTCTTGGTCTGTGGAGATCTAATTGAGATAATTCTTGAGGCAAAATAAAATAGGAATTTGGGGCTACAAGTATTATGAAGGAATTGAATTTCAATTTAGCCCCTAAGACTTCCAATTTCTGAATGAAAGTCGGGTTTAGTGTGCAGTCTTTTATTAGGACAATCTGTAAGTATTTTGGCCATATTTTTTTTTCTAGTTATCCAAATGAGGTGATTCTTAATTTGGATTAAACTAGAAAGATAAGGCTACAATTTTTCTTAAGAAAGTGAATTTTAATTCAGCCTCTAAGAATGTCAATATTTGGATAGAAGTAAAGTGCTGGAAAATATGTTAGCATAATGACAATCCGAATTGTTTGGACTATAACTCTTGTGTAGTGCACCAACGTAAATGATTTTTGTGACATTATGAAATTAAGACAATGAAGTTTTGGCAAATTCCTTCAATTTGATGGTGAAAAAATGTCCTAATGTAAGTATGAATTGAAATAAAGTTCAGGGGCAAATTTGAAAGTTTACTTAAAGGGTTAATGTTTCAGGCTAACATGGAGGGGCATATGGGTCATTAACCATTCATTAAATGACATGGCATTAGAAGACAAATGGGGGTGTCGTTTTTATCAAGTGGAGCGCGACACTTTGAAGAAAAGAAACAAAACAAAGAAGAGAGAAAGAAGAGAAGTTTCGGTGGAGGTGGAGAGAAGAAAGAAGAAGAAAAGTGTTAGGGTTTCGACTTTTATGGGATTTCAAGAAGGTTTTTATGTTGTTTCAAGAGCAAAAAGGTGGAAGAGCATGGGAGCCTCCCTAAGGAACCAAGAAATGTTGAAAATGGAGAAGAAAGAAGGTAAGAGAAATTTTTGAACTTTGAGATTTTGGTGAGTTTTTGGTTTAGATACCTTGGAAAAGGTATGGGATTATGTTTCCTAAGCTCAATTTTGGAGATGACATGGTTTAATTGGTTCAATTTTGGATAATTGTGAATTAAGGTTTATGCCTAATTTTTGTGATTTGGGGATTTTGGAAGTTTTTTATTTAGATAGCTTGAATATATGAGGGATTTGTGTTTTCTAACCTCAATTTGAGTACTTATGTATTTTATGATGTTGAATTTGGGTGTTTTGGCTTAGGGAATTTTAATTTGGAGGAAAGAAGGAAGAAATGGAGAAATTGAAGCTTTGGACAAGGTTCTAGCAAGGATATGAGGTGGGTACCATAAATATTTTGATTTATAAGCCATATATGAGTTTTCGAAAAATAAAGAAAGCAAAATTGTTTATCAATTATTGTTTTCAAATGATTAAATTAGTTGATTTTGGAAATGATTTACGAATTGTTAAATTCATTGTTTTCGAATGTTTAGAAATATTATTAAAATTGTTTCGGAGGATTTTGATTAAATAATGCCATTGTTACATGCATTGTTTTTGATTGATTTGATGTACATGCAAAAAGTGTTGCATTTTCGTATTTGATTGATTGAAGAATTGCATTTTCATTTTGTTATGTGAATGTTGATTATTGCTAAAATTGTTGTGTTCTTGAATGATTGCGATTATATTATGGGTATTTGATTGGTTTTGTGAAATAGTGAATGTTAGGAAGTTGGGAAGTTTGTGACAAGTTTCTAAGATTGGAAAATTTGAAGTTTAATAGGTAAGAAGCATGTTTTATCTTATGATTTTGTATCTAATTGAATTAGTTGTGTGAAGTATATGGGTACGTATTTTGCTTGGTTGATTGATGAAGATGAAGTAGAATTTGAGGAATGTATTTAGAGATGTTTTTTATGTTAATTAATGTGGAAGGTGAGGGTAGAAAAGGATGAATGAGTGGGTTAGGTTGCTGCCATTTTTGTGGATAAATGTGTGAGGGGAGGTTTTGCCTTAATTGTGGTTGATATGTTGAATAAATTGAGTGCTTATTAGTGTCGAAATGGTATGGAAGAGATAGGAAAGGTGTTAGGAAGAAAATCCGGAAATTTTGACTTGAGCATGTTTACATGATTCGGCCATAACTTCTACTATGATTGTCAAATTAAGATGAGGTTTGGCTTGAATTAAACTTGAGGAGTTTGGCTTGAATTCTTATGAAGGAAGTGTTGTCCAATTGTGGCTTGAAGGGGTTTAAATTTTGCTTTGAAAGTAAGTTATGTGTGCAGCATGAACAGTAACCGAGAAATGTAATCTGAAACTTTGATGAATTTTTCTAGATTGATTTAAGTTGAATTTGCGAAATTGGTCTTAATGAAAGTTGAAGATTTTCTTGTTAGTTTTCTATCGCCACTAAGTATGACATTTTTCAATTTTTAGGTTGAGAGTTATGACCTGTTGATTTTTAGATGTTAATGTACATTGTGCTGGAATATATTCTTAAATGTAGGGTTTGTGAGTACTGTACTTTGAAGCCAATTTTTGGCCTGATATGGTTTAAAGTAGCTTAAGTGGTCTTATGGAAAATTGTAGAGGCATGTCTTAGCTTTGTAATGAGGTATCATATGCTACTTTTGGATGTAGGGATTGTAAGTTATGAATTTGTAAAGTATGGTTAAGGTTTAGGTTATATGTTGATTTAACACCCTTAAACAGGGCAGCCACAATAATGGGAGAATTTGATCTAGTTAGAGATAGAATTTGCTTCTAAGTCCTTCATGAGAATTGTAGTATGTTTTTTGATCTTTTCATTGCTATAAGGTGTGGAATTTTTGGACAAGGATATAAGAAGTTATGATTTTTGGAAGATTGTATTACTGTTAAGGATGACTTATATAGGCAGAAACTTTGGTTAAGAATTTGATTTGTTTATAGGTGGAATTTGCTTCCAAGTTGTTCATGAAAGTTGTAGAATATGTTTTAATCTTTCTTTTGATATAAAGCTTGGATTTTTTGGCAAAGGAAATGAAAAGATATGATTTTAGAAAATTGTTGTACTGTTATGAATGTTCATGTGAAGGCAATAACTTTGATTATATTTTTAACATCATTAGAGGTGAAATTGATTTTTGTGTCCTTCATGAAACTTGTTGAGCTTTCCTTGCTTTTTCCATAGACACCAAATTTGCAAAAATTGGACTTCCAGATCAGAAGCTATTTATGTTAGAAGAAAGGAGATTTTTTTAAAAAAAAAGAAAATGAATTGGGGTCAGAAGCTCGCGCGAGGGCGATGCCTCGCCAGGGCGAGGCATATATATATATATATGTATGTTTTTTTTTAATTTTGGTATGCCTTCTTTTGTGAATAACTTTTCCGTCCGACAACCGATTGACCTGATTCTCAAGGCATCGAATTCGTGAAATATTTAATTTCATTTCTATGTGAAATTGGGAATTTTTTTGAGATGAAATTGACGTAGATTTGGTTAGGTCAAAGTGAAAGGACCAGGTAATTGTTTTTTTGGTCCATATTTTTTCAATATTTAGACCTATAGAAGTCTGAATTAAGTACTTTTGGTGTCTTTAGATTTCTAATTTTTAGAGGAAATTTTTGTGATGAAAATTTTTGGAATAATACCGGGAATGTTACGAACATGCATTGTACACATTTTAATTGCTACATGTGCATTATTACATATCTCTTCTTGTACATTTGGTAATGTTTATATATTTTAATTGTTATAGAGGCGCGTCTAGAACGTTAACCCACCGACGTTGCCGAGACTTCCAGGCGTTAGCTCAGAAGCTATTGGTGAGTGACCTAGATGGTTCTCTGAATTATTATTTGCTTAGAAAATTGTGGTGGATAATGGTTGGTTAGTGAATTGTGTTCTGATTACGGATTCCGGACAGAAGGTCCGATGTATTGGGAAGTTATGACATAAAAGTGCTACTTGTATGTGAATTGTGAACTACTTGCTTGAGATGTGATAATTTGTGACATATGTGTTGATTGTGACATACATACTGCTTCATTTTGACATGTGCATTCCATGCATGAATGCATGATCAGTTAATGGCAGTTGTGACCGGAGCAGCCACCGAGAGCTCTAAGCTCAACATTTGTATTTGGGCCTCGAGCCCCACAGTGATTCAGAGCCTCAGGCTCAACGATTAATGTGCCCATATTGGGACAGTTCAGGCACTCCGTCGTAACACCGAAATAAATTGGAAAAGTGTCACATGCGCATGTCATATGCATTTGATTTAATCTTTTTGATTGAGTGAAAAGCAAAATGCCTTATACTTCTGTGATAACAATCATGTGGTACTTCTGAATGTGAATTATAAAACAACTGTGTTATGCTTGAGTGTTGCATGTATTCATTTGGTCATGTATGTCTAATTGAATGATATGTATAAATTGTCTATCCTCAAGTGAAATTGTCTATGCTCAAGTGAAATTGTCTATGCTCAAGGGAAATTGTGAAATGTGATCACGTATGCAACAATGTGAGTATATGTTATGTGACATGATGTGTTGCATGAATTGAAGGAACCATCGATGATGGTCACCTCACCGAGTTCGCAAACTCACCCAAAATTGCAACATATTTTTTAGGAAGAATACCCCTTTAGGCCACGGGCGTATAACAACCGCATGTGAGTGAAAGAATAGGTAGGGATTAGTTCGCGTCTGCATTGGTGTCTAATTGTTGGAACCCTTTTCCGGAATCCAACTCTTAACAAATTACCATAACTATTATCAAATCATTTTATTGCTCTGATACCACCTATGTTGGATCCCGTTTCTAGAATCCAACTCCTCAGAAAAACATAACATAATGAGCGTGGTTCTCCCTGAATTTTTTTTTCATTTTTTTCTGATACTAAACATGTTGGACCTCGAATCCGGAGCCCAACCCTTAACCTATAAGGTGAGGGCATAATCTGATAAAATCAAGAAGCTTAAAGTTCATTTTTATATTCCTTTCTCCACAACACGTATTACAAAAATCTAACCATAATTCGTATTCAAGATTTATCATCTCAAATCGATATCTTCCTCAAGTATACTTTGATTTCAATTTAACCTTATCCCTATGCAAATCTATATTGCTGCTCAAAATCATCCATACATAATTCATAATTCATTAACATCAAAAGATAAGTGTCCTATACATAACTGAAATGACATTTCAAACTACAATACATCAATCCTCAACATCCCAAAGTACATAAGCCACTTGAACTAATAATACTTGAAACGCAACTAAAACCCCATGGTCATAAAGTCTATCTTAAAATACAAAAATAGGCAACTTGAAGTGGTGCCTTGAATCTTAGTCACTTGGTCTCTTGCTCAACACCTGGAGATGGGGAGGAAAGGGAGTGAGCTTAAAAGCTCGTGAATAACATGCTTAAAATCGAGAAAACAAGCAAAAATCATTAAAATATTTATTTCCATTGAAAAATTCACATTGAAAACCATGCATCATATATTTCCCAAATTCACAACGTATCAAGCAATTCATAAACTTCATAAATCACGATTCAATACATCAAAACACATTTGATGAGATTTTTTTTGCTTCAAAGCATACTACTCAATTTCACCATATCTTAACACATCAAAATGCAAATGTAGACACAATTGGCTTGAGGCTTCCGTGAACAAAACAGAGAAACCGAAGTTTACTCTTAAACGAAACGAGTCCAATTTCGGATCTTGTGGGTCACAAGCGAGCAGCCGAGAGAAGGCTTTATGTCGACGTGCACGTGACTAAGAAACGGTTCCTCTCTCGCTCAAACATAATCAAATAATCATTCACAATCTCATATTCTCATAATTTTGTTCTTCTTTCCATTTACTCAAAATGCCATGATAAAAGACATAGCATACTCATGCTCACAATTAAATCTTTATCACAATGTCATACATAACATAAAACACATCATAGAAATTCACAATTTATCAATTCAAGCATATAAAAACATATTTCAAAACTCGTAAACTTGTTTCCCAAAAAGTTACTTTTCTTGAAAACTTGCTTTTCGTCTATTTGACGTATATCGTAAAAACCATTCTTGAAAGCATAATTCCATAAACATGCATCTCCCAATCGACCCCTCCCAACCTTCCAATCAATCATTTTGAATTTGAAACCAATGACTATACATTTTTATGGGAAGGTATAACAATGAGTGATTAATCTAACACCTTAAGAATCACCTTAATTGGAGGTCGGATGAAGAATTTATGCCTAAATGAATTCAACCTGTTTATGTCCAAACTCACACTGTACATGCCCTGGTGCAAATGCCATAACTCTCACTAAAGAGGTTGGATTGACTTCATTTTTGGATGGTTATAAAAAAGACTTCCAAGGCTACAACTCTCTTAAAGGAACAAAAATGCAATTTTGTCGTTTAGAGGGTTAAAACACTGACCGAATGAACTAACGTGGAGAGGCCGTGTAAGTGTAACCTTCGAATGAACCTCGTATACGACATCCTAACTTGTAATGATCATATCTCTCAATTTCGACATCCAAAAATTGCATACTATATAGCGTTGGAAAGATATAAAGTTGAACTACAACTTTCATGAAGACCTCAAAAGCCAATTTTATCATTTAGCTTCAGTATCGTTTCACTTTTCTCCCTTTCACTTTCTATCTTTCACTTTTCTTCCTTTCACTTTCTTTCTTTCACTTTCTATCCTTCATTTTTCTTCCCTTCACTTTGTATCCTTCACTTTTCTTCCCTTCACTTTTTATCCTTCACTTTTCTTCCCTTCACTTTCTATCTTTCATTTTTCTTCCCTTCACTTTTCTTCGTTTCACTTTCTATCTTTCACTTTTCTTCTTTTCACTTTTTATCCTTCACTTTTCTTCCCTTCACTTTATATCCTTCACTTTTCTTCCCTTCACTTTTTATCCTTCACTTTTCTTCCCTTCACTTTCTACCCTTCACTTTTTCCCTTCACTTTTTATCCTTCACTTTTCTTCCCTTCACTTTTTATCCTTCACTTTTCTTCCCTTCACTTTTTATCCTTCACATTTCTTCCCTTCACTTTTTATCCTTCACTTTTCTTCCCTTCACTTTCTATCTTTCACTTTTCTTCCTTTCACTTTCTATCTTTCACTTTTCTTCCCTTCACTATGTATCCTTCACTTTTCTTCCCTTCACTTTTTATCCTTCACTTTTCTTCCCTTCACTTTTTATCCTTCAGTTTTCTTCCCTTCACTTTTTATCCTTCATTTTTCTTCCCTTCACTTTCTATCTTTCATTTTTCTTCCTTTCATTTTCTATCTTTCACTTTTCCTCCCTTCACTTTCTATCTTTCATTTTTTTTCTACTACAACATCATTCAAAACAATTCAACTTCCCATTGAAATTCATCTAACACTCAACCTTAATTCATATGGCTCCTCATATTCAATAACATCATATCATTTACCACAAATTCTATCTTTCTTTTTTCATAGTATCTCGCTTATATAAATATTAATGATAATTCACACTCAAAGTTTGTCAACTCATCATCCATACTCAAATTCTTCATACACAATTCACATTTCAAATCCATACGCAAATTCATATTTTATTCATAACATAAGATAAATGTTCACACTTTAATGGCATTCCAAGCCACATTATATCATCAATCTAACTCAAAAATACCACATATGCATTTCTATCCTCATTTCATAATTCATTAAACACACTCCTATGTTAAGCATCAAGCCATTTCTCAAATCATTCATAAGCCACACAATACAAAAATTTTGGAACAATTTCGAAACCATTCCCATGTCGCTCAAAGTCCATTCACAAAATTCATATGCAAAAACTTATGGCACATTTTGAAATATTTTCTTTCATGAACATGGAAATTTCCGAAAACCTTTTCATTTAGCAATTTCTCAAATCATTCAAAAGCAAAGTGAGAAACATTTATCAAGTAATTGAAATCTTTTTTCTTTCTTGTTTCAAAAGAAACAATTTTGGCTCATTACTCAAATTATAAACATGAAACCCACCTTATTTTCTTGCTTAATACTTGTTCAAAATGCATCCCCTCATGTTCCTCTTGCTTTTCTTAGTCTCCTTCATCAATGGCAAAAATCCCTAAGCAATAGGCATTCAAATTGGACAACCCATAACACTTAATCACTAAAATTGGTCTTAAAAAAATTAAATCCATACATTTCTTAAGTTATCTAAACCAAAAACCTTTCAAAAATCCAACCAATCAAACATACTCTTACCTTGAATCTTCACCAAACAATGAATTTCTTGGCTTGAATGGAAGCTCTCATCATCCTCCACGTTTTTCTCTTCTTGAGCAACATGAAAATCCCTCTTGGAGACCATGAAAAATCGAAACCTAGCTTCTTCTCTTCTTTCTTCTTTCTTCTCTACCGACTCTCTCCCTCTCTTCTCTCTTTTCTCTTATTTTCTCACCCATTTTCGTGCATCTCCTTCCTTAAATGCCAACCCACATGTCTAATTTACCATAATGCCATTAATGAATGGAAAAAGTCCAATTTCCCCTTACATGTAAGCCTTGTAGCTTAAAAGCTTAAGTGCTCTTCCAATTTTGGCCCTTTTTTTTCATGATCTACTAACATCTTAACTCATTATTTTTATCAGGTAAATGACGAAATTTCATAACAATTCCTTCTAACGAAATGTTCCTCTATGTCTTACGTTTCTAATGACACCAAAATCATTCAATTTGGTGCAGTAATTTGAAAGTAATAGCCCAAACACTTTCGGACTGTTACTAAACCGAGACTGTACACTATACCCTACTTCACTCCAGAAATTGAAAGTCTTAGGGACTGAATTGAAATTCGATTCCTTCATATAATTTGTAGCTCCATGTCTCTATTTTAGTTAGAAATAAGAATCAACTCATTTGGAGCTCTGCAGTTCAAGATATCACCAAAATACTGAACCGTGTTCAGTAAAAATATCCAACTCATACACTTTCAACCGATCTTCTCACTTCTAAACCCCATAACTTTTGATCCCGAACTCTAAAATTTACAAACTTTACATCAACGGAAAGATAAAAGAAAGATCTACAACTTCTATGAAGACCATTTTATCAAAATCGCTCTAGATCAGTACAGAAAAATCATGGAAAGTTCGGATCAAAATTTCAACTCTATCTCTATTCGTGCTCTATTACTTTTCTGCATTTTCAACTTGTAACTTCCAACATATCACATATAACCCGTTTGTATCTAGACCATCTTTTATATTTCATTTCAAATCCAAGAATTCTTCATTTCTTTACACATAATTAATCACCAACAATTTTTCATTTAATAGAAAGTTCGGGGTCCAACAATTCTCCCCCTTTAAAGAATTTCGTCCTCGAAATTCATACCTTACTAATCTAGGGGCAGGGGTTTGCTTCCTCTTGTACTCCTTTGTCTTTCCATTTTACTCCATCATTCAAATGCTTTCTTTCAAATGACCTTGGTTAACGGATTCAATCAATCCCTCCATGACTTGTTCAGATACCACACTATCCTATCTGTTTCTTCCATATACTTCAGACTAATCACATTTCGAATGTGAGACATCTTTCATCAGTAGCAAAACTCATAACTATTTTATACATACCTATTCATGTCGGGCTTGAGCTTACGCTTGTTCGAGCTGGGCATACCTTGGCATGGTGGTATTCACAAACATGTACTCATGTGAGTATAAACATGTAACTTTGATAGTATCACAGAGGTAATTTATCTTACGCTTAATGATTCACATCAGGGTAGTGCTAAATGACTGTGTGCTAACACACTTAACTCCCATGCCTAATCTTACTAAATTTCATGCCCTTGATGCTAATCCTTCTAATTCATTCATCTTTTTTAATTCACTTAATTCTTATCATTCATCCATTTCACCTGTCCATAATATCTCCAATTCTCGCCTTCAACGACTTGTAGGCCTTACTCATCATAGTACAAAAGCGATGACTCCTTCTATCATCTAACTACTCATACAGTATTTAACTGAACTTACTAGGACGATGATTATCGTACTTAAAGTCAAATAGAACTATACTTGGATCTCATGGCCTTATGAACTTTAAACTATATGCCTTAAGCATATTCTTGATAGTTAAGACCATCAATTCAAACGTTCACTTGCTTGCTTTGACATTCTTAGTCACTAAAAGATCTTTCGATGTATTCCTACTAGGATGCATAACTTATGTTACCATTTGTACT
>JAOTAZ010000003.1:23261848-23277226 GCA_025629785.1 Erythroxylum oxycarpum
ATAGCATTTATTATAAAAATTTGCTCTTTATTTTTCATTTTTAATATAAAATATTGATTTTTCTCTTTATTTTTTTCCTCTATCATCGATATATAATATTATTGATATATCCTACTGATATATCATCGAGTTATTAATTTTTTATTGTGCCACAAAAAGCTTCTTCCAATTTCATACTGTTACTTTTTTTTCTTTCTAGTCTAATTGTGTTATAAATGGCTTTTATGAAATTGCCTAAAAAGCATTTGTATGGAAGTGTAATTCAGAGAATCCCGAATATTAGCAAAGGATTGGACGGAGAAAGTTTTGCATAATTATAAATAATACAGGATTACATGTGTTGGAACAGCCACACTTCTTTAGACATAGAATCAAGTAATTCCTCCAAACCGCAAATACACATTAACGACAGCATATAATTCATGATAATTATTTCAGAAACAAAATAATATGGGTAGATAGTAATTAAACCCTGGAATCCAAGGCCATGATAGTGCTAAGATTCATGGGGTTCATGTACTCGATGGAGCCAGAAACGATCCTGTCGACGATGAGCCCATTTGCCCTCTCCGACGGGTGGAATGGATCCCAGAAGGCATAGACGTCTCTGTTGGGGCACAAGTTTGATGCCACTGTGCATAGTCCAATGCCATTGTTCGGTCCTTGTCCGCAACACGCCACCTTTGATGTTATAAACCCTGCAACAGTTTTTACACCAACCCCTTTATTGATCCAATATTTTGCTTCTAGCTTGGTACTTAAGTATTTGATTTTTCAAACCATAATTCTTTTTTTTTATATATAGAAAAGGACGTTGGATTTTTAATTGCTTGCAATCGGAACTAGGCACATAAATACTTGATCAATTTCTATTGGAAAGTATTCAATTGGAGAGCCATAATAATAACTCGATTCCGAATCTATAATAGACAACTGATGTGACATACATAGGTCGATTAGTATTCCAGAGACATAATAGCCTTGCTATGGTGCTAATAAGGTCGCGACAAAGATTTGAGAGTCAAACCTGGGCTTCCATTTCATAAGTCCTAGTCTCAACCTAAAGAGATCTATCCATTCATTATGCATATGATTAAATTGAAAAGGAATAGAAAACTTCTTGAAAGATATCTATGCACAGCTTGTCCAGAAGATCAAATCAAATGAGACGTCGACATATTCGATGGGAAGTAGGCAATACTAGTTAATGGGATCTTTAAATGCGAATTAACCCATGCATGAGACGATCCAGCACATAGAAATTGACTGATAATGACAAATGGGTGCTACAATAAACTCAAGCTTTTTCATATGTATAATTGGTTTCACTTAACAAATCTACAGTTTCTTCCCAAAAAACATAAAAAAGAAGAAGCAAATCCACATTATTAAATTGTCACCTTTCATGCCTAAGGATACCACTTTGCCACGTAAAATGTCTCCTATAGTTAAGCACTAATCTTCTTTTGCAAAATGCTGTACGTTCAAGCGACCTACCTCAAATGCTCTTTCAGCTCAAGAAACACCACATAAGAATTAAATAAAGACTTGAAGCTGTTAATGCTAATAAGCTACATGCTTATATCTATCTTTCTTTCTTTATATATTTTCCCTAAATAAAGACGTGAAGCTGTTAATGCTAATAACATACATGCTTATATCTATCTTTATTTCTTTATATATTTTCCCTCACGAGGGCTTGAAAGCTATCTTTGCTCAGCAAAATAATACTACATATATAAGAAAGGGTGGATTATGGAAACAACTAAAGAAGTTGCTTATTTCGCTTACCAAAAGCTTGAGGATTAGTAACAAAATCGTCGGACATTAGTTGTGTATTAACGCCAATGAAGATATCTGCACCATATTCACTGTTGAGCTCATTGAGCATTTGAACAAGCTGAGGATTGAACAAGGCAGCAGCCCTTTGCAGCTCAGGAGAACACTGCCCATTGACGCCCCTGGTAGCCAGTTCTGCTGGTACACAACCCAATGGACCAGTCCCAGTCACCAGCACTCTTCTTGCTCCAAGATCGTAGAGCCTCTGAACAACAATTCATAATCAAATCCCATTAATTAATATTCTTGGTCTCTTCGAAAACACAAATGAAAACCAATATTACATATACCATGAGAAGTTTCTTGTATTCGGAGATGAGAAAAACTACGTAGTCAGGAAGTGCATATTGGCGAGACCTCAATGAGCCAGGGATCAAGTAGTAGTTGTTAACGAAGTCGTTACCGCCTACTGTGATCAGGACAAGTGCACCGTTAACAAGTTCCTCAGCTTGCTCAGGTCCTACAAGAGCAGCTAAGCGCCTCTGGTACTGCTCGAAGTACAAGAATTGTTGATACATTCTGATGATGTTTACCTGAAAATTTTGTACTTGCCCCTTAAATTTCCTCAAATAGGAATTTTTTTTTTCATGTACTTTCCCTGCTACCAAAGATTTCCTCTAATAAAAGCTGCTAGGTTAGGATAAAAGTAAAGATGGAGAGGAGGGACATGGAATTACCGGAGAAGCAACTAAAAGGCAAAACAATCTGATGATAGATACACTTGGAAATAAAGCTTCAGCATGCAATGCTAAATTTATCTATGAAACAAAAGTAGGTACACTTACGAATTGGACTCCAGTGTCATTAAGAATGCCTATTCCAGCAGAAGCAAAATTGGCACCAATAAGTAGCCTCTGTCCGGTCAGCTCAGGGCTCAGGTATGGCAATGGAGATTCTGATAAACCAAGCCGTTGGCCTATTGATATAGATAGATACATCATACATAATGCGTTAGTGCATCCCTATTAAAATATAAACTACAACCATAATGTACATAGATTATAAAGCTGAATATCACGGACCGATGAAGTCAGGGATGTTGTAGCCATTTGAAAACCGTCCAGTTGGTCGATGAGTTGGGTAATCAATGCCGTAAGGCGGGCTGTCGGCTCGGGCAGTCGTGGCTAGGTAATTGTTGTTGCCATTATCAACTAGTGAATCACCAAAAACAAAAAAAGCCCTGGCCTCTATCAGGGGCATAATAGTGGCCATCATCAAGATAAAAGCCAAGACCACAAAAAATTTTGAATTAGCCATATTAGAACTGGATTGATCTGTTCAAGAAAAAGTTCAAGTAAGGACAATGTTTGCTTTTGGTCACAGGTTTACGATTGCTAAAGGACTTTATATAGGAAGTTGTTCTTGTCAATGTAGGAAGAACATGAGGTCCACCAAAACAAAAGCATTGCAGTACAGTTGGTTGTGTATGGAATCTTATAAGGTCTCCAGTTACATCCATTCATTTATAAACCTGTTTTTATTTTGGGTAGAAGGTTTGCATATGCAGGATTGTAATACAAAATGTAGTTTGTTCAATTCTCAAGAAAATTACCGGTCTGCTAATAATTGTGGAGTCATGAATTTAAGGTTTCTAATCAAGTTGAACTCATATCTTTCCTGGAAAATGTAAACGATCAGAAGTACGTAGCCAAGAAAATAATTGTACCGCTCACAGTTCCTTATATTGTCTTTTATCCAACTCCCTGAAAAGACAGGATTTTGTTAAAAATCTATTTGAGTGTTGAACATGGTTAACCGTCCTTTTTCTATCATATAAAGAAGTATTCATGAAGCACATGACATTGATCATTTCTGCATATATTCCAGCCAACATCTATGAATGCATTTAGACATTAACTTGCTTTTTTCTGCTTGCTATATTCGGTAGTGCCTTTAACAGTTTATCGTCACAATCCTTTTCTGTTCACTATCACCCTCAACAGATTTGTTTGCCAATCCTGCATTATAGACACTTGGTATGAATCAACATAGCTGAACTGGATTTTAACCTGATCTCTGATGTACTAAAAATTGATCTGGCATCAAGTTTTAAAATCAATTAATAGTTATTTGACGCTTCTGCATATTATGATTGACACAGAGTATCAGTTATTTGGACTTTTCAAACTATCATCCTTAGGCAAGCTTGGCAATAGTTACTGAGAAAATCTAGCAGGCTACTCGGCCACTCTTTTCTCAGAGGCCTTAGATCACGGTTCTTGAATTCTCATATTCTATGTCAAAATTTCAAAGTAAGGAGAGATTTAATTTGTTGATTAGTTTTAATGCCTATTGCGTTGACCCACCCAATCTTCATTAAATTTGCTCGACCAAAGCATTTTCAAACCAATGCTTTATTTAATCATTACTATATATGCACTAATCCACCTCTTCAAGAATGACTCGTTGATGTGAATAAAATCAATTTGAACATCGAGATGCATAAAATGTAAATTTGATACAGTACGCCAATTTTGTGGGTCGGCATATTTTATTTGAAGTTTTAATAAACAACTACACTTTTAGCTCATATCATGCGATATAATTGAATTGGTATATATGGAAAACACACACACACACATACATAAATAATAATTTGGTGAGGTCTGGTCTCACCTCTAGTTAAAGAGGGAAATTAAGATTGATATTCAAGGAGAAGAAGTCAAGTAGTGGTCATTTGAATTGCACGATAATTAATCTTTTTCATAATTCAGGAAATATAATAACTATATAGTAGAAAAATGATAAGGATGGCGATCTGGGTTGATTCTTAGCATTGCGTTTTCAAACTACAGAAGACAATTTGTGCTCAAAAGTCTTTTTATAAGGACAAATTAATTTGCGCATTAAGGTTTTGAATGGGGTCATATTTTTGTCAAGTTGGCTGCCATAAACGAAGCCTTCTCTTCATTATTTTCCTTCTCTATATCTTCTTTTATTAAGCGTTACATTATTTTACAGATGAAGATATGAAGTTTGGATGAGACCACGTGAAGATATTTGCTTCCTATTTACCAATTGCTTATAATCCGAGCGTGTCCTTATGGGTTACTTTTGGCTCATTAAAGCAGCCAACTTTACAAGTTGTCATGTAAGTTAATTAATATCAACCAAAATATATAAGAAGAATTAACATATGGGATGGGACCATTATTAAATACATTCGTAACTCTCACCCAAAAATGCATAGACGTGACCATAGAAGTGGAACAATAAATAACCAGCTATACGCCAACTACTCTACTAACAGCAGCGGATGCTTCTGTTGCAACCCAATTGATATTGTTGGACAAACAGTTCAACAACTTTTACAAGCTGAAGGGTTCGTCAAATTAATTTCAATTACTGTTGTAGACCTGCTTTTGAGGTGCTCTTAAAGAATGACCATTGTCAAAGGACAAGAAAACTTAATGTCCTTACTTAAATAAGTGTGCGTATGAAAAAGTGTCCCAAAGTCGAAGCCTAACAAGGAGCCCGTTAAGTTGAAAGTCTCCGAGCATTACCAAAGATTGAGATAAACCTCATAATCTCACAAATTAAAAATATTACAAGTGAAATTATTATTCTAAAAATTGTTGTCACTTTTCACTTATTTGTCTATCTCTGTCTCTCACTAATTAGGAAAGAAGAAAAAGAGTCATAAAATGAATCATAGAAAAGGTTTAACTCGTATCAAGGAGAATTGACATAATTGGTAGACTACTTGCAAAATGTCAAATGGTAAACTTAAAGTGTCTTGAATTATTAGATTTAGAAAAACGTCAAATAACAAAATCGAGAGTTTCAAAAAGTTATACATATGATTTGCATAAATTATACATCTATTTCATTAAGTATTTTGCTTGATTTTAATGAAATATTACCTTGTTTTACTTTATTTTTATTATTTCTATATAATTCTACAAATTACATATTAAGATAATATTATTCAAGAATTAAAGATAGTTCCAAGCAAAGATATAAAGAAATTCACAATTTTTAAAGAAACATGGTCTAGCCCATGCCTTATGCCAATTACTGTCCTAGAAGGATCAAACGTAGAAAGTCCCAGAATCATGTAAAAGATCATGTGCAAATTATCAAGAAAATAATGTAATCCACGATTGAGAGACACAACCGTGTCAAAGGCTACATATTCATTTAATAAAAAAAGTAAGATCGACAATTTAGAGATAAGACTGTTTTAGAGGTTATGTCTATCATTTAAACAACCCAATGAAGCCTATAATCTAGGCCACAACTGTGGGAATAGATTATGCCTATGGTGGTATAACAAAATATATAAGGATGAAAACTCTAATTTCTAAGATAGGATGAAGACTTTAGTCATCTTTTGGAGAATCACTTCGAAAAGATATCCTTTCCTCTTCGAAAGCTTAGCTTAGTCATTAAAAGGCTTCTCCACTTTTCAAAAAACCAATTTAAAGTTATTTTTAACTAGATAATCAAGATCTAGCCATCATCTCAGTGGATTAAGCTATCAACAGATTTAGATAGTTGTTTTAAATTTACTTCTATTATTATTTCTCTAGTTTTTTCTTTTGATTTCATTATTTTAAACATACTTAGTGGTTAAATACTCTTTCTATGTTTAGATAGGAAATACCTTATTAGTTACTTTTGTATGAATTGATTTATGAAATTGAATATATTTCAAAGAACTGTCTTTGTTATTTTTTTTATTGCTCATTTATCTATGTTGTCATCTACATCTAATTTTATATGACTCGAGAGATCCTGGTTATCAGTTGCTTAGTTAAAGGGGTTTAAACAGGGTGCTCGAAAGAAACCTACATGATGCTCCTAGTAGTAGGGTAACTTTATGATTTTTATAGTGTCATGCATTTAAAAAAGTGGTAGCATAGGAAGAGGTACATATTAACCAATCAAATTTTAAGTGAGTTTTGTTTAAGAGAACATAATTTTATTATCTAAGAAGACTTGTCATTTTAGAGAATATATAGTACATGTAAATTAAATCTTAGAGTAAAATTATTTTTTAAAGGAATTATTAATCTAAAAATAGCTATTTGATTGCATTCTTTTTTTATTAGTTGTCTTAACATTTATTTCCTAGTTGTAGATGATATATTAGGTTTAGTTTTATATTTTGTTTCCTTATTGTAAAAATTATAAAGACTATCTTTTTTATTTTTTACCCATAGACTAGTTATTAGTTTTATTATACCCATATTGCTTTCTCATAATATTGATACCCTACTTACCATTATATTACTTACTAATGAATGGTACATTTTTTTAAAAAATAAAAGGAGTTATATTAATACTAACAAAAGCTACAAAACATCACTACAATGAGTCACCTAATCTGCCTACAAGATTAGAGTCCTTTAATAGGAACAAAGATAGAGTACATCAATTGATTATGGAAAATCAACTTGGCTAAGTGTCTCTTGTGTGTTGTTGACCATAAAAGTTGCACATATCTACTTTACTATATTATCTACTTTAGCCACCTTTAACTTCACTAGACTTTAATGAGTTACCTCCATTTGTTTTGAATTATATAAGAAGATACTCTGACCATTGTAATAATCTGGGTGATTAGTAATTGTCTTCCATTAAGCACCCAAAAGGACGGTCCATTTTTGAATTATTTTTGTCTCAAATAAGCTTACCATAATTGGCTTCCTATCTATTACTAATTCTCTCACCATAGATTGTTTGGGAGGGTCATTTAACCCACTTGTATTCCATACGAGAATGATCATTTAAGAAGAATATCCCTTCTTTTTGGTTTTCCTTCGATTCAATCTTCTTTTAAGGTTAGGGTTTTATATCATGAAACCTTTCTGCTATCTCAACAACTCTGTCATTCTCTGGTTGTATCAGTAACAAGTTGCTTCTTGGATCATGAGCCAGTAAACTAGGTTCATCGTCTATCTCTTCCTCCATTGATTTTGAATCTTGTGTAGTAGTTACATCTTCCTAGTTATCATATTCCTTGAACCGAGAGGTATGTCCAGATGCTATATTGGGGTTCTCACCTTCAAGATTTGGAGTATCTATTTCTGAGTTACCCGGATTCTTATTAACATCAACTTGTACACCCAAAGCCTCATCATTACTGATTGGAGAAGATTCAACCCCCAATAACTCATCTTACCATCTAATTTGAAAAAAAATTCCTGTAGGAACTCATTCCTTTTCTGAGTTTTGAGGCTTCTAGGGATATGTCACCTTAATTTTAGATGACACAATCTACCCTGTTTCACCTAACTTGAGAATTGGTAAATGATCAGGTAGTATAGCATTCCTTTTGACCTCCACACATGTTTTTGCATATATAATTTGCTCAATTTTAGATGTTTGAGCATCCATATCAAGGGACTTACTTAAAGAACTTGCTAAAAAAACTCAATCCTTCAATTATCTAAAATTCTAGAGGCAAATTATAAAAATGCACCCACATAGAAAAATTCCACACATTCCTTATCAAATGTTACCCCAAGTTTCCACTTATAAATAAATATAGGTTGGCCCATTATATGCCAACATCCCATTTCCAGTATTTCATTCATGTTGCTATCAACAACAAATTTAAACAGAATAGGGCTTTCATCTAAGAGTAAAGATTTTTTCAAACCTTTCTTATCCCATCATGTAGTGGCCTAGGCATTGATGATTGGAAATGAGGGTTTCTTGCTCCAAAAAGAGCCAACCAGGCAATAGACCAAGCCCTCGCTCTGACTTGAAACAATTCTATCGGTGGACTAACAACACCATCCTTTATGATGTTTAGGTAGTATTTCAGTTGTATCTTAGACTACTGCAATTAAATTTTTTTTATCCAAGGGCCATTATTGGGGGAGGATTTCTAGGAATCTTATGTTAAACTTATCTCCTTTCTAGATGTAATTTTTTGACTCTCCTCTTAGATAAGCATAGGAAAATCTTCTATGGACAACGATGAAAGCACCTCATCTGCTTCCATGGGGCTCGCATGGGTCAAGGATATCTAGGTTATAGATAGTTGAATGAAGCTTGCATGGGTCTCATATGAAATTTTCAGAAGCTCGTGTGGGTCATACATATCTGGATTTGAGTTGTCGTTGCTTCACTCTCTAAATCTATGTCATCGCACTTCTCCACGGAATGCACGCATTTGCCACCTATCTCCCCTAATGCTACTATCACTGGCTTGTCTCGCTATCACCTCTGGATCACCTTGCTATCGCCTAGCTAGCTCCCCCTCACATTGTTGTCGCTGGGTCTTTCCTTTGGGTCACGACTTTGTTACAGGGTCGTTAGATATAGATGGGTCGTCTCTAAGTGGCACCACCCTTGCTAGGTCGTTAAGGTAGATGGGTCATGCTGCCTACGAAGTCTTGTTTGATTTTCTAGGTCGCATCGCATCGCTCACCACCTCTAAAATTTAGTGAGTGATAGATTTATACTTAAGAAAACCTTGATACCATTAATAATATATATCAATTATTCACTTATCAAGTTTTTGGCACTATTATTGAGGAGACAACTACTTTTAGGACCTATTGACCACTTTTCCTAGTCTTGTGATGATAGTTTCTTATTTTATATATGTTTGATTTTTTTATATATTATATTATATTATATTAATTCTAATTTTAGGAGTAATTGTAATGTATATAAGAAGTAGTCAACATTTTGTATTTCTTGAAAAAGATCCATAACTTAATTGAACTTTGTGCTGAGATTGAAGAGAGTGGACTAAGTAAGAACTTAAATATACATTATAATTACAACGTGAAAGGATGGAAGAATAAAGGAGAACTATGATGGATTATGCCAAATTGTCTCTTATGGAATTACATTCAAACATTCACATAGTTGGAGATAAATAGTCATTATTTTGAGATTAAGCTCAATATGATTAAGATTTTTCAACATAATATACAATTTGATTAGTTACCTAATAAGGATCGTAATAACATCGTCAAATTCTTGGGTGATAAAAGATGCCATTAAGCTAAGGCTATTTCTATTCACACTAAGGGATTGAGTAATCCATTAGTTAAAATTATTGCCGAATGGATCAATCAACACTTTGACAGTGATTTGTGGTACATTGCAAAAATAATTTTAACCATCTTAGAAACCAATGATAAGGAACAATATCACTTCTTTTCAACAATTCAATAATGATACATTATATGAGACATGTGAGAAATGCTATAATCTACTGAGGTATTGCCCACACCATGACCTTCCAACATAGATGCAAGTCCATAAATTTTATAATTGTCTAATGAACATTACAAGGTAGATGATAAAAGCTATAATGGGTGGAAAATTAAATAATAAGATTCTATAGGCTACTCCATTATTTATAAAAAATTTTTTCTATAACCAATTACTAGTAGCAGTCAAGAAGGGGGAGAACAAAAAAAATTATTAGGATCCATTTAGATGCCATACCTACATTAGCAACACAGATAATGATGATGGAGAGAAAAGTAGACAATTTGAGCTCTCCATTAGGAGCAACTCAAGTTATAAGTTGTCAATTATATAAGCTAGGGCATTAAGGAATGAAGTGCAAAATTGGGAATCATATAACAGAATCAATAGAATAAGTTGATTTTATGGTAAGCTTCTAAAGGAAAATTAACTCATATAGTAAGACTTATAATTTGGGTGAAGAAATCATCTTAATTTCTTTTATAGAAATCAATAACCCTTATAATCCCCACCATATATTTAATAACCTTTATAGAAAGAGATACTACAAGAAAAAAGTCGATTAGCGACAAAAAATTGCGATGGAAAATGGTAAATTTTCGTCGGCAATACAAAATAGCGACGGAATAAACTGATGGACAAATCTATCGATGAATAGGCCGTAGGTAAATTTACCAATGAAAATATAATCCGTCAGAAAATTTACCGACAGTTTAACAATTGACCGTTGGTGAGCAGATGTTTAATAAACTGGTTTTTACAATTTTACCGACGGAAGGAAGACTTATCATCGACAAATATCTAATAATTTATCAACGATTTTAGTTTTCCGTCGATAAATTTAATTAGATTATCGACGAATGTTATGTTTTCGTCGGTAAATGAAACTAAATAGTTTTTTAAAAATCTTATCCCTTACCTTTAACTCTTCCAGCTCATGTCTCGTTTAAGACATGCTTTCCATTAATGTGGGCAGCTCATATGGGAATTAGAAACCGCAATCAAATACCAAATACACATCCAAGTTTACAAAAATGTAGTATAAAACAAAATTACTTACCTCAACTGATATGCAAAAGGAACTTCCTGAAGTACATGAAAGAAGATGATGACGGATCTAGAATGAAAAATATAGAAATTGAAAGAAATTCGATTAAATGTATACAAATTCATTGTTGACATTGTAAAAATTATAACGAAATCTATATCATTTGAATACCTACTTATTTCAGATTTTTTTCATCAACTTCGAAATAGAAATAATGCCAACCAATGATTTCTTACAATGAAAATATTTGTGAACATCTACTTTATAGTATAACTATTGAAGTATACTGGAAAAACATAAGGTGGAGACTATTGTACTAATCATAGCCACATGATTCAACTCAAGGCTCGAACAACACGAGTGTTAGATAATAGAATCATAATCACTATCGAGGAAATCAAATTAGCCTCACAACACTTATAACTCCGGAAAATGTCAGTGGCAAATAATACAGTTGCAATTATTAAGGACATATGGCGAAAGGACGATCAAGTCATTATAACAATTGGATGCTTAACTTTGGTACCACATGTCACATTTCTTCTAATCTTTAAAATTTGGCACTACACTACGAAATTTTGGTATAAGTGCATCACAGCCACAATGGTAATGACATATTTATATTGGTTTCTCTTGTTTAAACTCTTCTATTACTACATTTACACTAGATAAACACTCATAAACTTAAACCACGATCTCAATCATGTGTATATCTAGGTTTCTCCTTGCCACGTTACTCCTTCATTTGCTATGACATTATCTCAAATCACATTTTTATCTTTAGATATGCTGTTTTCTTTGAGAAAAAAATTTCATGTCAAAATAAGTCCTCTTTAAACCTAAATATCTAACTTCCACCTTCTCTAAATATCTTCAAATTCGATAAATAAATATCTTGATTGAGTCAAAACTCTTACTAGTGATGATCTTGTCCATGCCATCTTATCTCATCCTAGACTTTATTACAACATTCTTATTTCAAACCCAAGTACCACTTCACAATTTGTCTCAACTCCATCTTCACCAACGGTCACTCCTCAGTATACTTTTGACATATATCAGTAGTTCAACCTCTTTACCTCATAACTTTATGATTCCAAATGTTACAACTTCAATTACTTTACCTAATAATATAATAACTTTTGATTCATACTAACCTATAAAAAAACTACTTTCAATATACCTCATAGCCAACTACTGGTTTTTTTTTTTTCATCTGTTAACATTTTGACAAACACCTTATGTTAACATCTACTTTATTTAATGTCCATCAAATCTTTCCAAAACAATTACAAAAACTCATTTTTTTTAATCTGTTAACATTTTGTCAAACACCTTACACGCATGAATTTTATATCTCAACATCACAACCAAAATTCAAAACTAAACCTTCTAACACTAATATTTCTACCTTAAATGCTCTATCCATTCACAAAAATCAACATACATACAAAAAAATCAAAGATAAGAAAACAACAAAAATTCATAAACAACCATTACCTCCACAAAAACGATTTAATGGTGGGAGATGATAACAACCCACGCAGCAACGACGATGGAAGGCCGACGACAGACGTTGGACGGGAGAGGAAGTTGCCAAAGGAGGAAGAAGACCGAAGAAGAAATGCAAAGAAGATGAACCAGAGTTGGGGGGAGGCGGCTTCGATCATCTTAAAACGGAAGAACAAAACGACGTTGTTTAGTGTTAAAACAAAATAATGTCGTTTTGTTGAAGTAAATAATGTTTAACAATTTAGCAACGGAATATTCCATCGCTACTTTCTGTCAGCATTTTTGAAATTTATTATTCCGCCTTCACTTCCTGCATTATTTATCGATGGTAATATGTTCGTTGCTAATTTTACAACTTTATCGATGGAAGTAACAAATCCGTCGGTAATTAGCAATGGTATCATTTCTGTTGGCAAATTTCCGTCTCCAATTTCAATGTCATTATCGACGGGAACTTTTACCGTTCCTAAATTTCGTCGCAAATTTTTTCTGGGATAGTTTCTCTCTATTTTTAGCGACAGATATTAGAACCGTCGCTAAACAAAATTTTTAAAGGCAATTTTAACGACAAAAACCCCATTTCTGTCACTAATTTGCAACGAAAAAATTTTCGTTGGTAATTTTCCGTCGCTAATTCCTACTTTTCTTGTAGTGAGAAATAGTGAAGTTTTGCAAGATATATAAGAGACATCATATAAACAACTATTTCTTGATTACAAAATTATGAAACTTTGATAAGACATCGTAAAGTTCAAATATGTCAACCGACTAAGGTGATTGTGGAGAGATCTTAAGGTACCCTAATTAATGAGACCATACCCAACCCTAAAGAGCATGTGAAGGAGGTTTCCTTGATGGATAAGGAGTTAACCAAAAGCAAAGATGAAAAGAGAGAAAGGTAAGAACATCATTAATAGATTATAAACCAATAATTTGTCACCTTAATAGATTAATTTAGGCGATCAAGAAGGAAGATACTAGTATTATGAGGAGTACAAAAAAGAATCAAAATAAGAAACTCTAAAAAAGGAATACCTTGAAAAGAAGGTTGTAGATTCAAAATCAATTGAAAGAAATATTAAAGTCCTCCCAGAATGAAAACAAATTCACGCACAATTGGTGGTATTTATATTAATAAGGCATTAAAGAATATATAAGCAAGTATTTATATAATGTCTTATGCGTTGTTCAAAAGATTATGATTTGATCATTTAAAACTTACTAAGAGATTTTTACTTCTTGTTCATAATTCTACTAAAAATTCTTAAAGGTGTTAAGAAGAATACGTTGGTTAGAATTGGTAGGTTCCTATTCCCAATAAATAGTTATATTCTAGATATTGATGATGAAGAAGAAATGTCTCTAATCTTAGGAAGACCCTTCTTAACTACAACATATGGAATAGTTTATGTTAGGGAAAGTGAATTATCATTAAGGGCTAGAAATGAAGAGCTATGTTCTATAATGATATGATGGCACTTATACTTATAAGAGATTGGAGACAAGTTAATTGTTTTAATATTATGTAGGGAATAATCAGGGAAGAAGAAGCTATTATGAGTAATGATAGAGATTATAGTAAAGAAGAAGGCCCACAAGAGAGATGGTGATCTATTATATATAATTGTTTATAAGGATGAAGAAGGGAGTTACATCTTGTTGTAACAACTTGATTATATCCATGACTTATTTTTTCTATTGATTTTTCATAATAAAACTATTAACATAAATTCATCGCTAAATGTCGACGTGTCAGATTTTTTCGGATCGTGAAAATAACCTCTGATGGAAGGTATTTGGCAAAATTCTCACTTTTGAGGAACAAATCAATGCATAACAAATCTGCTCAGCAAAGTCTAATCACTACTTGCCTTCAATGGCGAATCTTCTTCTTCAAGGTTTTGCATATCACCTGAATTAGCTCTCTTTTTTATTATCTGTATCTCATTTTATGTTAGGAAGCTACTAGACGAATGTGTGATTGTGTATAGTACGTGTTATGTAAAACTTCCTCGAATCTTTAAGAGAATGTAGATGAAAATAGAGGCGGTGGCGATGTCCCGACAATCCGTACATGATTGGAAAATTGGTTATTTTGGAACAGTTATTGATTGCAAAAACTATGTTTGCTTATTGTGACAATGAAGTCATTCAATTAAGTATGTATGTGTTTGAATTTAGGTTCCTTATATTGTTTGATTGAGCTTTTCAAGTGTTTAGGATTTAATTTTTCAAAGGATTATGAAAAATTAATGTGATTATTCTATACTGTTTATTTCTTAGGTGAAACACGTGGCACATGTGGTTTATCTAATTTAATGATCCATACTGTATTTGGAAATTGTTCACTGTATCTTCTGCTAGTTTAGTTAAAGCTAAGAAGTTGTTAGAAGAGAGTGTCAATAAACCAACTCCTAGGGGAAGATCTTTGTCTATTTCAATTGATACCTTTGAACGTGTAAGGAGCCTTCCTAGGAATCTAAACATAGGGAACTCCTTTACCTTATCTACCGAGTCTCATGTCAATGAAATCTATAAAATTAATTATTTCTTTTTGATGGAATAGGCGTGAAACTTTATTTATTGTTTTGTTTTTAAAAATTGTTAAACTTCTAATTAAAATCTTATATTACTTACCATATATCATTATATTATATTACTTACCATATATATCATTATTTATTATTTTTCTGTAAGAATCATTTATCATTATATTACAAAATTTATGTTAAAATTATTTGAAAATTATGTGACGCCATATAAAATTGTCAAATCATATAATTTAAGAGAGAGAAAAT
>JAOTAZ010000003.1:23423373-23438886 GCA_025629785.1 Erythroxylum oxycarpum
TCAAAACATACTCCAACAATTTGCAATTCCATTCCAATTCCAATTCAATTCAATTCCAATTCAATTCCATTCAAATAAATTCCATTCCAATTCAATTCAATTCCAATTCAATTAAATTAAATTCAATTCCAATTCAATTGAATTGAATTCAATTGAATTCAATTCAATTCCAATTCAATTCAAAACATACTCCAACATACTCCAACAATTTGCAATTCCACTCCAATTCAATTCAATTCCAATTCAATTCAATTCCAATTCTAATTCAATTGAATTCAATTCAATTTCAATTCAATTCAATTCAAAACATACTCCAACAATTTGCAATTCCATTCCAATTCCAATTCCAATTCAATTCAATTCCAATTCCAATTCCATTCAATTCCATTCCAATCCAATTCTAATTCAATTCCAATTCAATTTAATTCCATTCCAATTCAATTCAATTTAATTCAATTCAATTTAATCCAATCCAATCCAATCCAATTCAATTCAATCCAATTTAATGCAATCCAATTCCAATTTCATTCATTCCATTCAATTCCAATTCAATTCCATTCCAATCCAATTCCAATTCAATTCTAATTCAATTCCATCCCAATTCAATTCAATTCTATTCCAATTCAATTCAATTCAATTCAATTCAATCCAATTCAATTCAATTTAATCCAATTCAATCCAATCCAATTCAATTTAATGCAATCCAATTCAATTCAATTCAATTCAATTCCATTACATTCCAATTCAATTCTAATTCAATCCAATTCCAATTTGATTCCATTCCAATTCAATTCAATTCAAAACATACTCCAATCCTAACAATTACAAAACAATCATAATTCCATTTCCATTCAATCAATTTTCAATCCAAATTCTAATTCCAATTCCATTCATTCAATTCAAATTCAAATTCAATTCAATTCCATTCCAATCCAATTCCAATTCAATTCAATTCAATTCAATTCCATTCAAATTCAATTCAAAACATACTCCAATCCTAACAATTACAAAACATTCATAATTCCATTTACATTCAATCAATTTTAAATCTAAATTTCAATTCCAATTCCATTCATTCCATTCCATTCCAATTCAATTCAATTCTATTCCAATTCAATTTTATTCCAATTCAATTCAATTCCAATTCAATTCCATTCCAATTCAATTCAATTCAAATTCAATTCAATTACAATTCAATTCAATTCAATTCAAAACATACTCCAATCCTAACAATTACAAAACATTCATAATTCCATTTACATTCAATCAATTTTCAATCCAAATCCAATCTCCAATTCCATTCATTCCATTCAATTCCAATTCAATTCCATTCTAATTCAATTCAATTCCATTCCAATTCCAATTCAATTCTATTCCAATTCAATTCAATTACATTTAATTCAATTCCATTACAATTCAATTCAATTCAAAACATACTCCAATCCTAACAATTACAAAGCATTCATAACTCCATTTACATTCAATCAATTTTCAATCCAAATTCCAATTCCAATTCTATTCAATTCATTCAATTTCAATTCTAATTCCATTCATTCCATCCAATTCCAATTCAATTCAATTCCATTCCAATTCAATTCAATTCTATTCCAATTCAATTCTGTTACAATTCAATTTAATTACATTTAATTCAATTCCATTCTAATTCAAATTCAATTCAATTCCAATTCAAAACATACTCCAATCCTAACAATTACAAAACATTCATAATTCCATTTACATTCAATCAATTTTTAATCCAAATCCAAATTCCAATTCCATTCAATTCCAATTCAATTCCATTCTATTCCAATTCAATTCCATTCCATTCCAATTCTATTCCAATTTAATTCAATTACATTTAATTCAATTCCATTTCAATTCAATTCAATTCCAATTCAATTCAATTCAATTCCAATTCAATTCAAAACATACTCCAATCCTAACAATTACAAAACATTCACAAATCCATTTACATTCAATCAATTTTCAATCCAAATCCAAATCCAAATTCCAATTCCATTCATTCCATTCAATTCCAATTTAATTCCATTCCAATTCAATTCAATTCAATTCCAATTCAATTCAATTCCAATTCAATTTCAATTCAATTCAATTACATTTAATTCAATTCCATTCCAATTCAATTCAATTCAAATTCAATTCAATTCCAATTCAATTCAAAACATACTCCAATCCTAATAATTACAAAACATTCATAATTCCATTTTACATTCAATCAATTTTCAATCCAAATCCAAATTCCAATTCCATTCCAATTCATTTCAATTCAATTATATTCCAATTCAATTTTATTCCAATTCAATTCAATTACATTTAATTCAATTTCATTCCAATTCAATTCCAATTCAATTCAAAACATACTCCAATCCTAACAATTACAAAACATTCATAATTCCATTTACATTCAATCAATTTTAAATCTAAATTTCAATTCCAATTCCATTCATTCCATTCCATTCCAATTCAATTCAATTCTATTCCAATTCAATTTTATTCCAATTCAATTCAATTCCAATTCAATTCCATTCCAATTCAATTCAATTCAAATTCAATTCAATTACAATTCAATTCAATTCAATTCAAAACATACTCCAATCCTAACAATTACAAAACATTCATAATTCCATTTACATTCAATCAATTTTCAATCCAAATTCCAATTCCAATTCTAATTCCATTCATTCCAATTCCAATTCCATTCATTCCAATTCCATAATTTTATACTTAACTAATTATTTATCAAAATTCAATACCCAAATATTAAAAATTAATGACCATTTAACAAATATTAAAAATGTTTCAATTAATGATTGTCAATTTTAATTATCAATTTATCAATTTAACATTTAATTATTAATTTCACATTTGATCAATTAATATTCCATTGTACAATTTGGTTTAAATGTTGCTTTGAGTTCAATTATCAAACTCAATTTCAATTATCAAACTCAATTTCACAAACTCAATCAAAACAACCGAATTCGGCTTCAACCTTCAACATTAACACATTCGGATTTTTCCCCAAATCAACCTTCATCCGAAATCAATCTGCCAACCTCTACCATTTTCGGATTTTCCCCCATTCCATTCCACCATTTTTTTCCCTCATTCTCAGGCTCAGCAGAAATCACCCTAGGATTTTCCCCAAATCCACGTCCATCCAACAACAACACCAAATCAACAACAACTCAACAACACCTCGGAATCTAGGATCACGGAAGCAATCAAACATAAAATCAAATACATACACCCAAAACAATCGGGTCTTCAGTGAGGGTCGGCCGTCAGGTCTTTCTTCGGTGGTCGTGTCGTGCGTCGACGACGAGGAGGACGGAGGAGCAGGCGGCAAGGAGTGGCGAGGAGAGGCGAGCAAATCCGACGAGCGACGAGCAGATCCGAGTAGGGAGGACGGAGGAGCAGATCCGACAACGGAGGAGTAGGGACGACGAGAGGGAGGAGCAGCGGGCCAGCGGCGACGAGAGGGAGGACCGGAGGAGAGAAACCGAAGAAGAGAGAAGAAGCAGCAGACTGTCGGGGGAGGGTGGTGACTACGGGTAGATTTTTAGGTTTAAAGTTTTTTTATTTGCAATTTCGTCCCTGGGATTTTTTTTTGCGAAACAGTCCCCAAAATTTCGGTATTGACGGTACCAGCCGGAATAGGCCGGTACCGACCGGAATCTATACCCGGAATGTTTAAGTCCGTTTCGGTACCGGTTACCGGCCAAACGGAACGGAATCCGTTACACTGGTCCTAAACCTTAATATGGAGGCGGAATGTTATAGAACTTCTGCTTCAGTCTGCGCACAGGCCATGATTGTGGCCTTTAGTGTATGATTGTGACTAGTTTATCTACTCTATGTTACGATCGATCGTGATCGACTCCCCACGATCGTAACCTTGGGATTAAGCTTCTATCATGATCATATAAGATACGATCTTAAATGAGAAAATAAGGTAATATGATACTGTAGGAGACTTTTCATTTTAAAGTAGATTAATAAAATCCAACTTGTTCTTTTTTAATTTAATAATCACTCAAATTACAAACTTATTGTTCTTTTTTTCTCATCTCGTTTTTTCCGGTGGAATGATAATAGATAGTAGAATGACAATATCATCCCAAACTTAACTTTGGTGTGATTCTTGATAGATATTTAAAACACATTACTGTATCTATTTACGTAGTAGTTCATATATTTTAGAATGAGCAATGAGTGTTATTAATATGAATTCAAAGGTAAACAAAGAAAATATTTCAACTATGGTTAACTTTGGATTCTATATATATATATATCACATAAAGAAATCAATTATATAATACATAAATTAATTCATAATTCATTTTAAATGAAACTATAATTCGATTAATATAGATCATTGCAATTGAGTTTCCTTTATTTTAAAAAATAAAATAATACTTTAACACCTATAAATAACTGGAGTGAAAAACACCGTCTAATTAATACATTAATCGCAACAGTCTCAGGTGATGTTGAAGCCCAAAGCGCAAAAAAGGCCCACCTAATGACAAAAGCAACAAACACATCACAAAGTAATACGAATGCCTTTCTCTTTCTTCCGCCATTCCCATTTCTTCATACACAGCTCCCACAAAGTGGAGGCCATTGTTGCCAACTCAGACCCAACACACACACACACGCGCACAAAACATACGCTCTCCCTTCTTCTCTCCAACACCACTGTTTGATGCGCTTACTTCTTCTTCCAAACCCAATCAAAACCCCACTCTTCCATCGCTTCAACCCCACCAAACTCCTCTCCTCCTCCTCTTCTTCTCCGAGATCGTCTTCGTTCCTCCGAATGGCGATCCCTCCAAAGCAAGCTGCGGCCTCATCCTCATCCGCCGCCGGGGAAGGCCTTGCTAGTAGGTTCTGGATCAAGTGCCGAAGGGAGTCTATTTTCTCTATGTACACTCCGTTCGTTTTGAGCTTGGCTTCTGGAACGCTGCCGATTGAGGCCTTTAGGCATTACATCTCTCAGGATTTTCACTTCCTCAAAGCCTTCGCTCACGCGTAAGTACATGTTCTTGCGATTCTCCACTTTCTGATCATTTATTGGTGGTAGTAGTTGCTTGGTGAAATTGAGAGACTGATAGATGATTGTGATTGTAAATTGTTTTCTCAATTGATTGTCTAGTTAGTGAGAAAATGTTTGAGCCTGGGAAGGTAAGTTGGTGCTAAAGATAAGTTCCTTATGTTGATTTGGGATGACACATAGATCGCTTAGGTAGTAGGAAAAAAAATAAAACTTATGTGTTATATTTTGCTTTTTGGTTGTTGAGAAGATGCTTTATTATAAGGATATATAGATAAATTTAGAAGTGGCTGCTTGGTAATGCGTAAAAAGGTGCTTCCTTTCCCGTAGTTTCTTGGAAGAACATCAATAACCATTATGGATTTTATAATTCGAAATAGACTGATTTTACTCGAGAAACTAAGTCTCCAAAGGCTTGCATCTGTAACTTGGCTCCTTCACTGTTATCACTGCATACTGCTTTAGCCCGTATTTAATCATAATCATCTCATGATAAAGCAGTTTTGGTTCCATGGAAGACTGGTGGCTTTCATTTTTGCACGTTTTGTGTGTGAGAGAAGCTGCTATTTCCCATGAACTTGTGGACTTTCTTATTCCTTCTGACATCTTTTATCCCAAGCTTTGATACAAATTATTGGGTTGGCTCTCCTTTTTGTTTCTCAGAACATGTAGTGCATGAGTGGGTATTAGTTCTAACGTGAGGGAGGAAAGCTATATAGTTTCCGCTTCTAAGTCTAAAGAAAATAATATACCTTCCAAAATATTAAGGTCCTTTCAGTTGCTGAGTAATGCTAGGATGAAAATTGAAAATTAAAAAAAGGACAAAATTAGTTGATAAATAGTTTGTCATTTGTTTGTGAATGTCCACAAAGCCATTTCCTTCACTTTGTAACAACGTTACTGTTTAGAGCTTTCAATCATTTTTATCACTTTTCTGGTAAAAAGAGTACATAAAAACATGCCTTTTAAACGTCATCTGCTTCTCTTATTGTCATTTCTCATCAACGAACTGGAGTGCTAGATATTTAATTTGAAATTAAGTATTTATGTTCTGAGTTGAGTTTTACTTTTGGATGTGTAGTGAAGAAATATAAACTTAATTTATCTCTCATACCTAGCCCTGTCTAAACATCAGTAGAGTTCCCTGATTGTTTCCAAATGTCCTCTTTCTTGCCCTTAGGTTTGATATTTTGTTGAATTTTTTAGGTATGAATTGGCAGAAGAGTGTGCTGATGATGATGATGCAAAGATAGCAATCTCGGATTTGAGAAAGGGTGTGTTAGAGGAGCTAAAGATGCACGATGCATTTGTACAGGTTAGATTTAAATATGTTTCTCTCTTTGTCTCACTCTCTTTTTGCTGTCATCACCCACTTATTATAATGATTTTGGTCTATAAAAGAATGGATACCTGAACTTAATTTTGACAACTGTTATTTTTCGAGAAGCTGTTTTCACATAATCTCTTTGTATAACCAATGCATGTGTGCATTCTTTTGGCATAGTTGAGAAATTATGGTGCTCAAGGTTCAATTTATGCAGGAATGGGGTATAGACCCTACTAAGGAGGGGACTGTAAGTACTGCTACTGTTAAATACACAGATTTTCTCCTGGCCACAGCCTCTGGCAAGGTTGAAGGAGTAAAGGCTCCTGGTAAACTTGCCACCCCTTTTGAAAGGACAAAAGTTGCAGCTTACACTCTTGGTGCCATGACACCTTGCATGCGGCTGTATGCCCACACAAGTATGGAAATTCAAGCACTTACTGGTTCGGAAGAAAGCAGTCATCCTTACAAGAAATGGATTGACAATTATTCATCTGAGAGTTTTCAGGTAAACCTACTGCAAGAAACTGCATTAATGTTTTGTGGAGCCAATCTGGTTGATCCCAGTCCAGGAGCAAATACATACTACGTAAATGATGTTATTTCAGAAGTGGATTTTTGAACAATGGTATCCTTTAAAATGTAGGCTTCAGCTCTTCAAACTGAAGATTTGCTGGATAAACTTAGTGTATCGTTAACAGGCGAAGAGCTTGACATTATTGAAAAGTTGTACCACCAAGCCATGAATCTTGAAATAGAGTTCTTCAGTGCTCAGCCACTTACACAACCAACTGTAGTTCCTCTGATAAAAGAGCATCTCCCTGCAGAAAACCACCTCGTGATATTTTCTGATTTTGATTTGACTTGTACTGTTGTTGATTCCTCTGCCATTTTGGCTGAGATTGCAATAGTAACAGCACCGAAATTTGATCAGACTCAACCTCAAAATCAAATTGTTCGGATGTCATCAGCTGATCTCAGGAATTCGTGGGGTCTCCTTTCTGGACAATACACAGAAGAGCATGAACAATGCATTGAAGGCATCATGCCCCCTGAAAAAGGTACGATCATTATTTTATTTGCCTCATAATACTCAATTTTAAACTCCTCTATGGCTGATGTAAAATTTTGAGTGAGATTGTCAATACCTTAGAGTTCTTATGACTATGATGATATTGCAGTGAACTTCAACTATCAAACTTTGTGCAAAGCACTCGAGCCTCTTTCCGACTTTGAACGAAGGGCAAACTCTAGAGTCATTGAATCTGGAGTTCTGAAAGGTTTGAATTTTGAAGACATAAAACGAGCTGGTGAACGTCTAATTCTTCGAGATGGCTGCACTAGTTTCTTTAAGAAACTTGTGAAGAATGAAAAGTTAAATGCGAACGTCCATTTTCTTTCATACTGTTGGTGTGCTGATCTAATTAGATCAGCCTTATCATATGGTATGTTCTAATCATTCCAGCAATAATCTTTCCCTTTGACCATTTGTCTTTTGAGGGCAGAGAGTAAAAACCCCATCTCATTGTTTGTTGTTGCCCAACGAAACTAATAAGAGATTTATCTTCTATATTCAACTATTTATGTGCTTTTATCTTGTAGCAGGAGGTTTGGATGCTCTAAATGTACATGCAAATGAGTTCACTTTTGAAGAATCAATATCAACAGGTGAGATTGTAAAGAATATAGAATCTCCAGTGGACAAAGCTAAAGCTTTCAGCAACATCTTGAAGAACTATGGCAATGACAGAAAGAATTTAACTGTTTATATTGGGGATTCGGTTGGGGACTTGCTTTGTCTTCTTCAGGCTGATATAGGCATTGTCATTGGATCTAGTTCAAGCCTAAGGCGAGTGGGAAGTCAATTTGGGGTGTCTTTTGTACCTTTATACCCTGGCTTAGTGAACAAACAGAAAGAGTATATTGATGGAAGCACTGTTAGATGGAAAGGGCTTTCTGGCACTCTCTACACTGTTGCTACTTGGGCTGAAATACATGCTTTTATTTTGGGGTGGTAGAATCAATTTTTTGCTCTCACATCCTCCTCTTCATGTTAGTTAGGACAAACCAAGTTATCGTCTACATATAATGAAACACAGATACGAGCCTTTGACCAATTTTATTAGTGGTCGCATATCTGCTGCTGTTTCCTCTCATATATTCTCCACAAGGAAGTCAATGTCATTCTATTGGCTGCATAATTCTGTTAACTAGGTATTCACCGTCTCCCATGCTTTCGTCCTTCCCTCATTATTACTGGTGCCAATTCTGTATCAATGCATTTGATCTCAAAGAATTTTTTGTTTCAGGGTTTCAGAGACTTTTAAGCAGCGTAAAGTGAAGTTCTTATGAATTTGTTTCTGTCCATATTTCATATCTACATACTGCTGTTATATTTGTAATATTGGTGGATTATTGTCCCTGTTCAAAATTTGGCAGGAATGGGAAATTGGAAAAGATTGTATGTGAATTCTGAATGACACAATATTGAAAGGCTCCATGTAACCCCTCTCAATTTTTTGTATCTTGCTACGCATACTTAATGATTAGCGGATGAATTTGGTTCTCCGAACTCCTATTAGCGATTTTTAAAAAAAAAGTTTATCAAATTTCTTTTGGCCTCCTAATTATAGTGGTGTCAATTATAGTATTTTATTTTCTCTCTCATCTCTTGCCCTTTTATAGTACTTAGCATATGTATTTGTGCATTAGGCTCTATAATAAAGCAGAAGAACCTCAGGATAGTTTGACATGTATGATTAAATACAGTTATGGATATATCATTCAAAGCAGTAGTAGAAGTTAGATGAGTAGTGGTACTTGATTTATGACACATCAGCTCCGAAGAAACATCATGTGGATGACATGCAGACATCACAAAATATATAAAGTTGGAGCATGACATCGGTGATATGACTTACAATAATTAAAAATATATCTTTGAGACCTTCGACACAACATTTAAGCAAGATTAAATAATTCAATAACTTAACAAAATTTCAATTAGTGAATGGTATTCCTTTATATTTGAATTCTAAAAGAATTAGAGGAATTACTTTAGAACCTCAAGTTGTGCGCCACTTGACATATTGACACTAAAACAATATTATATCATGCCCTACAACAAAATTCTTATGCTCTTTATGTTAACTTTTATGTGCTGATGTGTCAAGTATGTCTTTTTAAAATATTTTTTATTAAATTATTAGTGTCAAAATGCATACCACAAGGAGTTAGCATTAAAAGCCATGATGGAAAAGAAGTAGGTCAAATCTTGGATAGAATAAAATTCAGGGAATCGTTTCTCTAGCGTTGCTTGCTTACGTCAGAACATACTTGAAATGAACAAAAGAAAGCATTCAATTTTGATAGATCCTGGTTCAGTCAGATGCTGTTGTGGCTGGACGTTGCTATTCGGATCCATAACTACGCGTGCTTCAAGCTGTTGAATGCATGCAAAACAAATAAAGGCGCACCGGGGGTGATTGCCGACAGGCCCCTCCGATGCTTAAGTCAGTCTTTTGGTAAGGGTTGGAGTTGATCAGAGTAGGAAAAACTAGGGTTTTTGTCTCGTACCTGCATCATGACTGAATAGTACCTTATATAGGGGATATTGGCTAGGTTTAGGTCTCTACGTAAGTCTTAGTGTTTGCATGGGAGACAAGCTCCTACTATTGGGCCTTCGGTGTTTGGGCTTGAAATTGGGGCTGGTTAGGACGACCCAACCATAAGCCCCCCTACTCCTCGACTTAGATCGAAGAGAAGGGTAGAAGGAGTACATACGGATAGGGCGGTCCGTCGGTGTGCCCACTTGCTATCAGGTCGATTGATCGGGCTAATAAGACATCAGACCAGTCTTCTGACGCGCGGTATGGTCGGGCGATAGCTCGGCTCGCGTTATGTGGGGGCGGTCTAGTCGCAATATTAGGCCTAATTATTACTTGGCGATACGTATCTGCTGAGCGCCGTTTGAAATTTGAAACGATACGTCCGTTTGACTGCCGCAAAGCTGTCATGCGCTGTCACCCTCTGTCATACGCGTCCCTTCAACTGTCACGCCTTTTCTGGTTTTCGACGAACATAATTAACCACCGCTCGGATTTTGCCACGTGCTTAACCTCAGCTGGGATTTCGCCACGCGTCCGTCCTCGATTGGTATTCCCGTTTAGTTGATGCTATAAATTCGAATCCGGTGGTCGTCTTTCTTCTTTTGCTCAGCGTATTTGTTTCTCGCCTTCTATTCTCTGGGTTTTTGTCTCTGCTACTCTTTGCAGCTACCAGAATACCTTTCACCACCGCCTTCACAACTACACACCTCCACCACTAAATAGGTACATCCATTTTTCCCCCTTCTCCCTTAGATTTTCTTTTTATATTCATGTCTTCGACTAGTTCTAGAGGGGAGGTTAGACCCGGGGAGGAAATCGCTGAAAAGGCCTTGGAGATTGGGCCACCGAGGATAGCGGCGGAATGGGTGGAGGCGCCAGAAGCTGGTGGGAATGAGGCCCCTGAAGCAGAAGGGACTGAGGAAGCTGGGGTGAGTGTCCGAAAGGACGGGCTGATTGCCAAGTATCCACCGAGTGACCCATCGACGATGACCATGAGAGAGTTGAACCGATCGATCATTCAGCACAATATTCCCACGGCGTGGGGGCCTAGACTGGCCTCCACGAATGAAAGAATTTACAACAGTCCAGGGGGTTACTTTGCTGTTTCGGACAGCTTCTTCACAGTCGGTGGTATGAAGCTCCCCTATGCCCCGGTAATTGTCGAAGTGTGTCGCACTTACCAATTGAGGCCGAGCCAGATTCCTCCGAATGGCTGGAGATTTATGAATGGCCTGGCCTTACTGTGCCATCAGTTCGGTTGCACTCCGTCGGTCGGCATCCTACGCCACTTCTTGAGAATGAACCAGAGCTCAAGTACCAGGGCCGGGATCCCTTCTCTCCAGTACAGAGATGCGCGCTACCGCCCCGCTGGGACGGCCTCCAAGGTCCAATCCTGGAGGATGAAGTACTTCTTCGTGAGGCCTCCGGGGTCTTCTTTCGAATCCAGGCTATGGAGATACCCGTTGGTCGAGCAGTGGAACGACCTTTCCAGAGTGTTCCTTAGCGGGGAGGAGCAGGAGGTGGTTGGTCGAATAAAGGCACTCGGTCGGTATGACTTTGGCCGGCTCGTTATGGGATATAAAGGGGGCGCCTCGGCCAATTCGTTCTTGGTTTACCCCCTACCCCAGATTAACGAGCTAGGAGAAGAAATTGCCCCTTCTGGTTGATCCTTCATAATTTCATTATTTTCTGCATTTGTAGGTTGCGGTTTCATCTTCTAACCTGTTTCCCTATTTGTGCAGCTATGGTGAGAGCTAGCACCTTTTCCGGGTTCCGGGTCCTCCAACGCTTCCAAGAGCCAACGACGGGCTGCTAGGCCGTCCAATAAGACCCAAGAGCCAAGCAAGGAGGGGGAACCTAGCCTGGAGGTTGCTCAACCGGCTGTTTCCGACCCGATCACAGCGCTTGTCTGGGAAACGGCCCCCGTACGATCGACGACGCTAACCCAGTTGGTGGACGTGGAAGAAGAGGATGAGGAGCCAGGACTGCTTCTTAAGAGGAGAAAAACTGTCCGGGTTCTCAAAAGAGGCGTCAGTAGGGAGAAAGGAAAAGAGGCGGAGATCGCGTAGCCCGGCCAGAAGAGGGCAAAAGGAAAGAATGATCGACGAGCGTCGATAAGTGGGAGCTAGCAATTAGCCTGGATAAGACCGCGTCGTTTGGGAGCGTCGAAGTGACACTTCATCTTGCTGAGAATATCATTCCTCCCACGGATGAGAAAATTTTCAATTCGCTGGATGAGTTGAAGCTGTCGACTCGTCTCGTTCGTAACTGTGCAAGGGATCTAGCGTTCGCTTTTGAGACGCACCGCCGAGTCGTGCAGCTGGTTGAGCAGCGCGACAGTTCAAAAGATAAACTTGCAGAGATTCAAGAAGAAAGAGACGTTGCGCGAGCTCAAGTTTCCTCTTTGGAAGAGGAGAAGAAACGTTGGGAGGATGAGAGGGACTTGTTGTAAGCTCAGCTCGTGTCGGGGTAGGAGGAGAAGAGCCGGGTGACCGCAGCCAGGGCCGAGCTGGAGGAGAAGTGCCGCGTGCTGCAACTTGCCAACGAGGGTCTGAAGGGAGAGGTGCTCGCTGCCAATTTTAAAGCAAAGATGGCAGACGAGCAACGATCCAAATTCTTTCAGGACTGCCACGCGGCGGTGGATGCCAGCGTAAGGGCTGAGAACAGGGTAAAGGAGTTGCAAAGCTCCATCAATAGGGAGAGGATCGATGTAATCAAGCGATGGAAAGAGCGGCATTTAGAAGAGGAATGCCATGAATACGCTTACGACCTGATTCTCTCCACCCTGAAGAGCTGCCATAACGTTCACGTTCCTGACGGGTCGGATCCTCCCTCCTTTGAGGACTACGCTGAGCCGATGATTCCCCTCGACCTCGGCCTCTCTTTGGTAGAAATGATGGAGCTGGTTGAGGGAGAAACTCCAACCTTAGCTCGGATGAGGAGGAAGAACAGTCACTCAAGGATGTCCCTCTGGTTCTTCCCGCGGATCCTTGTCCTGCCTCGGTCGCTCATCCAGCCCCTCTTCCTGTTGATCCAGTTGCTTTTCCTCCTGACCCTGCCTCAGTTATGATGTCGGCCTCCGACGCTGTGTCACCGACCTCCGAGGCTATTTCTTCCGAGCTGGCTGCTAGTTCATCCGTTCCTACGAAGGAATGATTCTTATTTTTTCGTCTTTTGAAGCTCACTCGGTCGGGCTTGTGACCGGGGCCACCTTTTTGTAAGTGAAACTTGTTATTTTTATCCTTCGCTCGCTTTTTTATTTTTGCTAGATGAGAACCAAGACTCTCGCTAGTTTCACATAAGTGATCTCTTTTTTTCAAACAACAGGTGTATCCATTACTCGAACGATAATGGTACCGAAACTCCATATCGAGGCCGAGCGATCCGAGATTCTGTTCTTGGGATCACCTGGTTCTAAGATCTCGTTTGGAACCTAGCCAAGATTTGTCGAGGCCGAGCGACCCAAGATTCTATTCTCGGCATCGCCTGGTTCCACGATCTTGTTTGGAACTTGGCCGAGCGCTGTCGAGACCGAGCGACCCAAGATTCTATTCTCAGCATCGCCTGGTTCCAAGATCTCGTTTGGAACCTGGCCGAGCGTTGGCGAGGCCGAGTGACCTGAGATTCTGTTCTCGACATTGCCTGGTTCCAAGATCTCGTTTGGAAACTGGCCGAGCGTTGTCGAGGCCGAGCGACCCGAGCTTCTGTTCTTGGCATCGCCTGGTTCCAAGATCTCGTTTGGAACCTGGCCGAGCGTTGTCGAGGCCGAGAGACCCGAGCTTTTGTTATCGGCATCGCCTGGTTCCAAGATCTTATTTGGAACTTGGCCGAGCGTGTTTGATGGCAATCAGTCTGTCATGTTGCTCTAACATATTTTGGCGAGCTCTTGTTGCCAAGAAATTTGAAAACCCTTTATTTATGACGATAGGGGCGTGGGCCGTTAAAAAACCTGACTGGCAGGGTCAAGAAAAAGGTACCCACTACAGATGCATAAGTCTAAAAAAAGTACAAAATAAAGAAATAAATAAAACAAAGCTTATCTATTGATAAAACGCTTTCAAATGTTGGGAGTTCCAAGGTCTCGGTAGAGTCTTGCCATGCACGCTGCACAGGACGTAGGAACCATGTCCGACCTGCTTAACCACTTAATAGGGTCCTTCCCACGTCTGCCCTAGGTTTCCGGGGTGCTTCCTGGCTACCTCGGCCTTTCTTAGGACATATCCACCGATCTTTATGTTATTCGGCATGACTCTCTGGTTGTAAAACCTTGTTGCCCTTTGTCTGATAGGCTCTGATCGAGCGGCTGCTCTATCCCTGTCTTCACTTAGGAGCACAAGTTCTGCTCTACTGGCTTCATTATTTCGCTCTTCTTCGTAACCCGATACTCTTTGATTGTGCAGTACTACCTCCACTGGGACTAAGGCCTCTGTCCCGAAAGTTATTCTGAACGGTGTTTCTCCTGTCGCCCTGTTTGGGGTGGTTCTGTATGCCCACAACACTTCGTCCAACTTGTCCATCCAAGACTTGCGTCCGTCCAAACGCTTCTTGAGGGCATTCATTATCTTCTTATTAATGTTCTCTGCAAGCCCGTTGCTTTGAGGTTGAGCAACTGAAGTCAATTGTAATTTTATCCTTAATCGATCGCAGAACTCTTTGAATCTTCTGTTATCAAATTGTCGATCATTGTCTGTAATCAGCACCATAGGCATCCCAAAATGGCTTAGTAAATTCCTCTTCACGAAATTTTCCATCTTCTGCTCGATGATAGTGGCGACCACTTCCGCTTCCACCTATTTGGTGAAGTATTCGACCGCTACGACTAAAAACTTCTTCTGTCCCGGGCCGAGAGGAAAAGGGCCTAATATATCCATTCTCCACTGAGCGAAGGGGATAGGATGACTTACAATTTTTAATCGCTCGGTCGGCTGGTGAGACAGGTTATTGTTCCTCTGGCAGGCTTCGCATCGGCTAACCTTCACTTGACAGTCTTTCTTCATTGCTGGCGAGTAATACCCCTGTCTGATTAACTTATGAGCCAACATTCGGCCTTCGAGATGGTTTCCGCACATTCCTTCGTGGACTTCTGTCATCGCCTGCTCTGCTTCTTCTTCGCTCAAACATCGTAGTAGCGGCCAATCGTAAGATCGCTTGTACAGGATGCTGTTGGCGAGCACAAACTCGGCCACTTTTACCCTAAGTTTCTTGGCCTCCAAGGCGTCTTCGGGTTGTACTCCCTGAAGGAGGTACTGTCTAATTTGTTCCATCCAGCCCGACCGCTCGGTGTCTACTTCACAAACTTCATTGACTCTCTGAATGCTAGGTCGATCTAGTCGCTCGACTAGGATGTTATTTTTTGCGTCTCGATCGGAAGCCATTTTAGATAGTGCGTCTGCTCGAGCATTTTGTATTCTTTCTATTCTGCTAATTGAGCATCCCTCAAAATGGTTCAACTCCTGCTTCACCAACTCCAAATACTTGATCATGCTGTGCCCTTTGGCCTCATA
>JAOTAZ010000003.1:23438986-23454868 GCA_025629785.1 Erythroxylum oxycarpum
AAAACATGGATAACCTGATTAAATTTTAGATTGAATAAAAAGATATTAGTTAGGGCTGCCCTAATCAACACTAATCAACTTGTTCTCGTATCTATTTAGAATTAAAACATGAAGACAATTTATATTATAAAAATTAAAAAAAATCATTGTTTTGATCACCTAATTTTTAAAAATTATACCTTTAAACCAATGTTTTCCATTCAATCAAATATATTATTTTAAAACTTTAATTAATTAATCTTTGTTTAACGGACCCATCAATGATTCGTCTTATTAGATTCGCAACCTGGCGTAATAGTCTACTTCCATTTACGGAGATATTCCATGTATATTGATAAGACACCACCTGTGAAGTATGCCCACAAATGGATATATATATTCATTTTAGTTCTTGTATCGTCCGTCTTGTTAACAAAGAACTAGAAATCCATTCCTTTGGTATATAGCTAACCAACAACTCCGAAATGTTCACATCTCTGTCTCCTTCTCTTGCTACAATTTCCTCTTACTCTTCACCACATCATTGTTATAATCAATATCATCTTCTTTTTATTCCTCTCGTTGGCTTCAAATTTACCTTAGTCAACCACTAGACAGTTGGAGTTGAGATGGAGTCACTGACAAGGTTGAGGATGGCGAGAGGAAGATCACATGAGAGCTTAATTGCAGGTACTGAATCTGCCATGGAGTTTTGGGTCACTGATATATGAAAAAGATGGTGACCTGAGGGAATGCAACCCCCCTCTAGGCAAGTCTAATACTTGGCTTCTAATTTTCATCGTTTTCTTTTGAGTTTTTACTTTGTAGTCATCAGTTTGATTGCCAAGAGAATGGAAGAGACTCAGAACAAAATAAAAAGATAGAACATTGGATTCTTCTCATCAATATATTACTAGGTTTGCTTTTCATCTGGGCAATCAAATGAAATGTCTCCTTACATTTCTTGAGTTGCTTTTGAGCAGTTGAAAGTTGTAAGAGAAACCGTATTATTGTCTTTTGAATCCTTTTCGGTAGAAATTTATGATATCAACAAGACGTTGTTGTGCCACAGCTGAGCTTGGCTTTTCTTATTCAATAAACTTTGCTGCTTTGCGCCGTTTGTTTTATGAGGACGCATGTTCTTCTTACATAGGAATTGCCTCCCCCGCGCAGGTAGAACTGCAACTTCCAGCCTGCCTGCTTTTTAGTATTTAAGAAACGTTTAGGTGAAGTAGTTGGCTTGTCCCCTTGATTATGTCTGTGTCGGATAATTAAAACAAAGAAACTAAATTTGATGAAGAAAAAGATAGGGAAAGATAACAATTTAGAGCTTGTGATTACGATGTAGGAGCCAGTGATATATGCTTATTTCTCGAGATGGAAATGAATGTTTCAGAGCTTAAACAACATATAACTGAGAACTTAATTAGCTTGGCCTTAGCCTATTCTGTTCATAATCGAGCAAATTCAAAAGCGTTAGCATTACATATATCTAAGTTCAATGGCATTGACCATGCAGCTTAAAGATGAGGATATGGGGGCTTTTTCTCTTCCTCCACCAGAATCCAAATTGCGATAAAATCCTTATATTTCACGACGTTAAAACAAATTGTTCATTCGACCAGTAGGCTATTGAAAGCTGAGAATAGTTAAAAACTTTAGTTTGGAGGGTAGATCGCAAGATATATAGATTCAAAGAGTTTGCCTTACTATATCATCACTTCAAGTATGGGAACTGCACATATGTGCAAGTAGTTGACGATTAATACCGGATAAACGAAATTGGTTCCAAATATATGGGGAAGTGAAAATGCGTCAAATGTTCTCTAGAGTGGTAATGTACTTCATAGGTACCTAAGATATAGAAATTTTCAGTAAATTTTATGTCTCTTAAATAAGAGATTGAGAAATAACTTCGAAGGCAGCACCTTTTTACACAAGGTATAAAGTGGTATTAGGTGGATCTAGCTTTATCTAAAGGCTCCTTTCCTATTGAACATGGAGATATCTAAAATAATATACTTTCAATAATTTTATAAACGTATAGGATATCCCCATGGCCCTTCCACTGGAATACAGAATCTGGATAAGCAGCTTTCACTCTATTTGAAAGCCAAAGGCATTGCAGGGTGCAACATCCATGTAGCCTTTATGCAACTTTTGAGAGATTAAAAAATAGTTTTGTGAATGAAACATTGCTTTTAAGATAAAGATGATGAGTCACTAAACTTCACCTTTGATAGGCTCCTTTTCCATTCAAATTATTTACTCCGGCTAGTCACTATACGCGTCTTAATCAATGGAAACTGACAAGCAACTAAAGAGGGGAAAGCTCGACATAATTCTATCAGCTGACAATTTTCTATTGGCTAATGACTCATCAAGGAAACAAAGACAAGCAAACTTGGTGGATTAGTTCATTTGACAGGTCCCTAAAATTAAAAGAAAAAAGTTTCAGTGTCCACAAAGATCATGCTATGATTTAGCTGCCCCACATGCAGTTTTGGCCTGTAAACTTTGTACATGCTGAGGGGGCAAAAGTTGGAAAATTTTTCAGGTTCGGTGGTGGATTGTCTTGTCAGTCAACAACTGGGACTCAGATTGGCTCCAAACAATGCATATTTTTGTTGTCTGTCACTGACGTGTTAAGGTTTATACACCGAGAAGGGCAGGGACACTCTTTGAATTGATCTTTTAAGAGCCTGTCGCTTGATTCCATTTTTCACTGCTGGTCCCCAGTTACTAACCACACTGCCCGTCACGCACAGCAGCCGGAAGGAAGCTGTAAGATGAGTCCTGGGCTGGCTGATTATATGTACAAGTTGGAATATCCAATGTCATTCAAGTATAAGATGTAATCTTTATGATTCAAAAGTTCAGATTGTGTGTTTGAAATCTCAAATTGAAACTGTAAGCATGCGTTGTGTAACGGGTTATTGACGAAAATGGGTTAGATGCTCCCCTCTTTTATGGAACTCCCATGCAAATGAACAGAGATTTACTGTCAATTTAAGCACAGTTATATAAAGCCTACAAAGAAGAGAATCAAACATGATACCTGCTAAAGCTGCATTGATTCAAAAGGAAGTATGTTAAACTAAGTATGCAAGATAACAAACGAACACTCCCGGGCACAATATTCCAACTATTAAAATATCAGACTTAGCCAAAGATAGAAAGATTAACCGTCCCTGAAATTAAGAGTGAAGAATCAACGATAATGTAAATAGAGTGAAGAATCAAGCGATTGATGTCTAATAAACCGTCAGATAGACTAGAGAAGCGAAGTTCTCTTCACTAAAGGAACGAAAATATAATAGAAGCAAAAAATGTAAGTAAAAGAGCGAATAAAAATGTTGACACAAAGGGAGTAGAAGTAGGGAATATGTATCAAAACCAATTTAATTCATTAGGATTTGAACAAGATAATCCGCTTATGGTTTACTTGTAAGTTTTATTGGGCATGCCTTTATACTGCTTTTAGGCAACCATACATGTCATCTAGTGTCATTTCAAGGCCAAAAGGCTTATTTAACAATAAACCTCGCTAATAATTTTTTTTTTTTTTCAGATGTTAGTCTCGTCAAGTCATCCAACTACATTTCAATTTGCCAGATATTCCATTGACATCTCAAAATCTAAAACTATACATCAGTCCAATTGGTGGAAATTGTAGGAAGTTTTCAGTAAGGGTATCAACAACAAATTGACATCAACTTTAAAAACATTAACCATTGGAGTATAGATATATCAGCACAACTACAATTTGAGTCACCAATAGTGAGGGCTTTTCTAAAGTGTGCTAAGGGAGAAGCAGGAAGGCATGATGTTCAAATGGAGCATAACTCCTATATGAACTATGACACCAGAAGTTAAATTACAAATTACAAGCAACTGATCTGGACACGTCTAAATCTTAAGTTTAGAAAATGAAGCTCAAAATCTCAAATGGCGATGTCGAAATTTAATCAAACTGGCATTTCTCTCACCTGATACAAATTAATTGGAATGATTAGATGCATCTCTCATCTGATACTAACAAATAAACTTGAATAATTAGTTGCCAATAGTTTACCAATACACGTTAAAGTACACTTACATCATCCTAACTTCCTGTCAGCATAAAAAATATGTCCTCCAGGTCCGTACGGGATCTCTATCCCCAAATCCTTTTAAGAATGATCTGATCGCAAGGTGCTCTGAAGCATATGTCATGAAAGATGCTAAAGCTAGGGCTCCCACAACCATCAAACCAAGCCTGTACAGACACTAGATATCATTATTCAATTTCCCTCCCTCAAGGAAGCTATATACCAAATAAGAATAAATAAATCTGCTTAAAATGAGACAATAAGAACTTTGCAAACAAAGTTGGACAAGCATATTACCTTGCAAATAGAGCAGTAATCCCAAAAATACATGGTAAAGATGGGGCAAAAACAGCCAAAACTGCCATCCCTAGCCAATAATGACATGTACCAAAATCCCTAATAGATCCTTGTCGCTGATGACCTAAGAAAAATATGAATTAAATTTCTATCTACATATAAAGACTTGGGGGATAGAAGGCTGATAAACACCTTTCGTGGGGTCATCATCAGGAGATTCGGGATGAGGGGAAATTGATGCTGCTTGCGCTGCCACCATCCTTCCCCATAAGTGGGTAAAATGAAGAAAACCCCCAAATAAGAGAAAGAACATCGTGAAAGTCCACTCATACAGTAAAAGCAAGCCAGTCCATGGCATCACTTGACGAGGCACAAGTACAAGACTAAAAGCAAGGGACAGGAGAGCTGCCATAAAGCAAGTAAATACGGAAAGTACACCCAAGTATGTTGGCACCTTAGATTGGGCAGCATTAGAGAACTGCTTTGGAGTTAAAAAATAAAAAAGGTTCATGTATAAGTATACCAAATAGCCATAGATAAACAAACATCATCAGCATGAATAACCAGGCCCACCAAACTGGAATACAAGAGAGAACTCACTTTATGGGGGGAATTAAATGCAGGAGACGAGGAAATGCCAGAATAATTAATTGCTCCATGGGATATGATTATGTAGTACAGATGCCTGAAATGATCACAAGGAGAGCTTCTGCAGAATGTCCGTGTCTGCAAAGTAGGAAATGTATTAATATCAAAATGATGATATACTCATAAGCTCATTGTCAATATGGAGGAAGAACAGTGTCTTCTAACCTGCAGCAAAGAACGACGATAACAAAACAGTGCAGTACATAAAGGCAACAAGAATAGAAGAATGACGAGACATGTATCCTTTCGATTTCCACCACCAACAGTTCCAGGAAGGGATTCCTCAAGCTGTTCCCTAACTCTCTGAAGCATTATCAAGAAAAGCACTGTGATTTCACATCTTTTATCACCCAACTTTCCACAGAAAGGCATGAAAACAATAACATAGAATTTGGAAAACAATAACATAGAATTTCATCTTTCCAACAATAATGCCCTTAAATTGCAATGACTCCTCTTATGACCAACCTTTGAGGTAATACACAGCAGCCACTACTCTAGCCAAAAGTGTAACTAACAAGGCAAACCATCGTACTATCCACATACCAAAGGAAAATGAAACTGCAGACACAAGAAATTCCCCACCCACGTCCAAACCAAATTTTCACCATCAAGAAAAAGAATTAAAAAGAAATATAAAAGGATCAAAGAAAAGTATAAATAAATGAAGAAGATAAAGGGAAAAAGAACCAAAAAACAGTAGGTTCTAAGGATAACAAAATTGTTATATCTAAATTAGTTAAGTACCTGCCAGACATCAACTGGTTTTAAAAGCCAAGACGTCCACCAGTCCCAAGGTTTAAGAGGTCCAAGGGTGTAGTGTATGACACGGAGTTCACTCTCATCTACCATCCACTGCACATAAAAATCACACAAAAGCAAGAGACTTAATCAACTACAAGAAGTCGTCAAGCATTAAATCAAAAGCAGCCACAAGAAATTAAAGAGAGTACTAGCTATCACTCTTAGAACCATACAATAAGAGCAACCAAGTAATGCAAACTGGCAAGTTAGTTCTGATTGTTGAAATACTGTTTATACTCTTAAATATTATGGTTCAAAAAGATACAGAAACTAAGATCAAAAATTAAAGTTGAAGTTCATTCCCATGAAAATACCCAAACAGATATACAGAGCATCAAATATGCATATATAACAACCACTTTTTTGTTATATTCATATACATCTGATGTAAGATCAAGGTTAGGGCAGCCAGTGTTAAAAATTAGGGCTACGTAAGGTTTGATTCCGGTTGGAACAATTAGGGATTACAGCAAAACCTCCTTCGATAATAAAGTATGAACAAGAAAGCAGCCGTCTAGGTCCAGCAAACTCCAATTTATACTATTCTTAACAGAAATCATATTCATAATAAGAAAAACAAGTTCAAGCTTCTAATAGAAAACCCTTAACATCAATTACTACTAGATTTAACAGGAAAGTAACCAAAAAAGTAGTGGAAAACAAAATGGGTTGTGCACATTCCTAAAATAAACAGGAAAACACTACTAAATTTTAAATAAATAAGATAACAGAATAAAACTAATTAAGGCGTGTGGATGCTCCTCTCTTAACTTTTCAGAAATTCCAAATGTTGAGACACTATTAACACCTTCAAACTTATGGTTGCTGAAGCTATAGAAACTATAATCAAACTGGAGGTCTTCTCAGGAAAATAAGCAATAACAAGAAAAGACATGCCTTTAAGTGTCACACATTCTATATTCATATATACATGCATGTACATGTTACCTTGTTGGCGAGCATATAAAGACCAACATCTGCATTATAAAGTGTAGATAGTCGCTCCATTTCAGGAACAGGCCTAGATTGAAACACTTCATCGGGTATATTAGGCTGAAATAAATGTGCATTTGGGAAGTCGGGGTAATATGAATTCAGGAATCCCTGGTCTCCTGTTAGTATAAACAGAGGAAAGAAGAGAATAAAAAAAAAAAGTTCACTGACTCAAGGACAAGAATTCATTTATTCATCACTTCATTTTATGCAAATGATCCACTAAACCTTGATAGTTAATTTCGATGCTATTTACTATTTTGTATAGCAGTTAAAAAAATCCAACACTCAGTGCCAAGCAAAAACAGTTACAGGTCTTATTGACAAACAACGATGATTTATTTTTCCAACAAGACAACTTGTATCTCGGAAAAATAGTCATTCAAAGCAGAAAAACCATTAGAAGCAAAGACACTTCCTTACACAAACACAAAGAAATAATTCACCTCCAGTGTATGACTGCAATGTGTTAACTTTGGTCATCATGTCATTGAAAACAGCATGAGATGGCTCCACTACCATAACTCCAGAGTTCAACCTTTCTGAATGCTTCAGGTTAGCACAGAATTTTCCGCATTTAAAAAGATCATCAATATTTTTGACCACGATAGTATCTGCATCAAGATATACAACTGCCCAGAAGACGAGTCTCAGTGTTTAATCAAGGACGAAACGAAAGTGCACACAACAACCTTAAAAATTTGAATGCAAGCAAGTCATACAAAAGTGCATACAACCTTATAATATTTGTTTCATCGAGGTTGAAAATAACAACCTTTTCTGTAGTTGGTCATGTTAAAGATTTTAAGTTTGGTATAAACACCCCAAAACCTCTTCGGACGAACATGATTAGGGTTTGCAAGTAAGCTAATCTTCTCCACTATCCACCCATCAGCCTGCATAAATGATTTTTCTTTTTTGCTGTGAAGTGAATTTTCAATTTCCAAAAAAGAAAAACAAGAAAAAGACGGAGAGAATGAGACGAGAGACCTGGAGAAGAGATATGGAGAAATGAGAGACACCATCAGAGACCAAAACAACCATGTCCTTGTTCGATCCACTATCCCTAATCGACTTCCCCAAAACCCTAACTCCCAATACAAACTCATCTCCATACAACAACGTCACGTAGGCCTGCTCTGTTCTCTGCGATTTAACTGCTACTCCACGTTGAATCCATACCAAGGACATCACTATGAACACAGCGCCTAATTTTGGCAACCTCATCATATAAATAAATAAAGAGAGAAATTTGGGCTATTTTCCGAGAAAGTAAAGGAAATTTTGGGAGAGGAAATGGGCGTTCGTTTATGTCCGACGATACTTGGGGTTTGTTTGGCCGGTCCGGTTCCGGGGACGAGAAGCTTAGGGTAATTACGGTTCGGACAATCAATTTTAGTACATGTTGACCGTTATTACTTATTAGATTTCATAATGAATTACAAAGTTATATCTTTTTTAAATTATTTATTTTAATATCCAACATTTTTAAATTTTAAAAGTTGAACAAATCAATTCAAAATATTATCTTTATTGTATTTTACTCTTGTAACTAATGAAACACATAAGGCTAACATTTAGCAAAATTACATAATATTTTTATATAATTTTTGAACATTAAATAAGTGATCACATTTTCAAATATATAATCACTATGTACAAGCGATTTGGAAATCATACCAAAGGCCAAGAGTCACGTAATCCCTAGAACATCGATCATTCTAGATTAATTCATATAAACTATTTTTCAATCTCAATAGTATAAAAATAAAAATGAATTGATAAGCTAACAAATGGTGATGACAATTGTTATGCTATGTAACATCTAATTATGTTATACAATGTTGTTACCCATTTTTCATTAAAAACTTAATAAAGAATGATGTCAAAAGACACAAGTGAAACAAAAACTATACTTTAAAAAAGTATATGATAATTTTTAAAAATTAGGGACTAAAGTGAAATGAGTCAAATTACATAATGGTTCGGTATAATAATCTCAATTAATAATAATTATGTTCTTTCTAGAAAATTAACTTAGAATATCTAATTTTTCACAATCTCCTAAGAAAAGATATGAATTTTGTACCATACCAACCAATATTGTTAAAAAAATGGTACAAAATCTTCTTCTTCAGTATTTCAATATTAGCCAAACATCGATCAGTACAATAAATTTTAACTTTTCCAGGAACTATATTGCAAAAAAAAATTAACGAAACACCAACCCCCCGCAGACTCTCTCTCTCCCTCACAATTTCATTCAATTTTGTCTCTCTCCCTCTGCAAAATCACCACCCCCTGGTCGCTCGTCTGTCACCGCCACCCCCCCACCTGCCTATCCACTGCGCCTCCCCGCCTACTGGTCTGCCTCTCCATCGAGCCTCCTCCGCCTGCTACTCTCCCTCTTAACCATACATGGCGCCTGCTTTACTACTCTCATCCACAATCGTTGTCACTGCTAACTAAAACTAGAAATTTTCAGATCTAATTTTGACCTGACGTGACCTGATCACTAGACCTCAACCCACTGAACCAAATTGGAATTTTTATTTTTTTAGGTGTGTTTTAAATTGCCTTTTTTCTGCTCCTGAATTGCATTTGAATGGTGTTTTGGATGTGTTGTGTAATATGGAATTTGTGTTGGAATTGTTGGAATTTTTTTGTGAGTTGAGATTTGAGAAATTTGAGTTTGAATTTGAAAGTTAGAAATATGTGATGATGGTTAAATCCAAATGCTATGTAAATAATTTCTTAACCTAATAAAATGAAATGCCAAAATTTTCTTCATGTGATGATGTTAATGTGATGAAATTCGTAAAGATCAACCAAACATATTTAACCAAATTAGTTCCTAGATCTACAATTAGAGGTGAAAAACAATTTGTTTCTTATAAATATTGTATCGACTCACATCTCACTTTTTTCTACCATGCCAAGATTTGTAGAACTTGCACTAGAAGTTAGTTAATGTCCTAATGTAATGTATTTAGACTACACTGCAGAAACTTCATTCAATTTACATTGCTACAATTGAATCAAACTAGAAGGTGAAATCTTACTTATATCAATATACATCAAAATCACACCTTAAGGTCAATGTCCTAAAGTTTCTTTTGATTTGTTTGACTATTTTGCTTTTTTTTTTAATGTCTAATGAACATCTTTATTTTTTAACATATCACATAATAGTTTACTTAATCTATTTCATAACATAGGTTAGGCTTCCTAAAAATTTTGAAATCATTTTCTGTCTACGAATTGAATTTACTCTTAAATTTGAAAGTTCTTTTCATAATTGTTAATATAGCTTGTTGAATATAGTATCCAAAAATTTATTTCTTTTCTGAAAAAAGGTTAAATTTTGAATGATCTTTTTTATATTAATTGTGATTATTATTTAAATGTGAAATATTTGAAAATTAATGTTAATAAAAACAAATAAATTATTGTTATTTTAAATTTTATTATTATGATATTTGGAGACATGGTTGATGTAAGCTTATAAAGTATACAGTACAATATACTAATAAACTATTTTACAATTTTTAAAAATTTAGAGATTATTTCATAAATTTAAAAAAATTATCTGAAACGGTACCTGATATTGACGGTATCAATATAGTATTGTACTAGAACTCAATCCAATACTGAAACTGATACGGTAATCTCCCACTCCATTATTTAGAAGTTGACTAGTAGACACACGGCAACGAGATCTATTGTGATAGGAGACGCAGAATTATACCTTAATTTTCACCACAAGCCTTTACTATGAATGATGAATTATCGTTAGATTTCTACAATCACATACTTAAAATTAAGCTTCGCTGTCTTATGCACTTGGATTTTGATTGAATTTGTGATTCATGCGTCGGATTTGGACTAGAATGCACTGAATAGTATTTGGATTAGAAACACACACTGAATGGTTTAACTAACCATTCAAGGAACATTAAAACAAGAGTCGCTTGACACTACTACTGCCACTTTCCATCAGTTTTCTCCCAATACGGTATGCCGCATAGGCGTCCATGGTGGCACATTCGATCTGTTCAGAGCTCAGGTTTTGATCGAACCAATTTGACCATAAAGCTGCAAACGGCTTCTGCTCAAATTTTGTTGACAGTATTTTGTTTGCCAAGTCCCTTGCACTGAGAGCTGCAAAGCGAGGCTGATCATAGACTCTAGCAGCCATCTCACTCACATCAACCACATTCCTGATAACAGTTCCATGAACCTCTTTAAGCTTTTGAAGATCTTCCTTGATATGAACGCCTGCAAAAATGATGTCCTTGATAGATAGAAAACGTTTCAGAGATGCAGACATGGTGCTAGGACTAAGCCTTATCAGGACACATCCAATTTTGGTGCACAAAGTTAGGATTGCAATGTGGTGTTCGACCCTCCTCGGAATCGGATGCTGCTCTGTCTTGTCAGAATGAGAACTTGAATGAGAATAAGGTTCAATGTTTCTTCCAGAGCTACTTCCTGATCTGCTTGGACTTCCTCTAAATCCCCACTCCACTCCAAAACCAACAACCATGTCACCAACTTTTAGCATGTCCTGAAGCAGAACGTAGAGGCAAAGGTGTGAATCCTCATCAGACACCACTTCAGTCACCATTGTTGAGCCATCATTCAATGTGATCTGAGGTCCACGCAATGTCTCCATGATTCTGCAGAACTTCTTTGCAAGTGAATTGGATGGTAGGCAGTAAAATCAGTGATCGTTTATTCTCGATTGTTAAACCTTGTATGCTCTTTGATCTTGGCAAAATTCCCGAGGCCAGTAACCACTAGATCACGAGAAGTTGAGCAAATTTTGGAAGAATATCAGTAACACTGCAACATATTTTCTTTAGTTCCCAGTCTCGTATCTTGTGCCTATCAAGAGACATTTCAAATTCAATCAACTGAAGATAATAGTTGGAAAAGAAAACTAGTTCCACACGTACATGAGATTCTGTTGTGCTACAAGCCGATAGATACAATTATACAAGATGCTTGATCCAAAGCAACAAATTCAGCCAATTCTATGTTCTTAAGTTTCAAGAGAAGTGAAAAAGAAGCAGCAAAAGAACTGAGGAAACAACTGTTCTCAACATATTTACTTGCAGTAGTAATGCAACCAAAGAAAGCTAACAAGGATTTTGTCCTTCTCTACAACGTATCGACATGACCCAACAAGAAAATATGTGGAACATCTAAAAATTATAATTAACGGATCCTATATGGATCTGAAACATGAATGCACGAAAAAATAGATTGCCATTAAATAAGAATATGGCAAGAAAAATGATGCGAATAGGTTGTGAACAAGAAATTTTGGCTAGAGAAAAGTGAAAATCGCCACAATAACTTTTATAAACCGAAGTCTATGAAGCGAAATTACTTGCAAGATATATGTTCTGATACGAACACTACAACATATTGACACATCAATTCAGATCACATTAAAAGAGCAAATAAAAGCATCCAAAAACTTTTAACATAATTGAAATGAGTTGTAACAACATTGTACAGCTACCATTATGTTAAAAGCAGCGATGTCCACGACAAACAAATATCGCACATAAAGATTAATGAAACCATTCCTAAAATTGTAATAGAAAATTTTAAACATCCTTTTAGATGAACAAGAGATCGGCTACTCACAAAGAATCCTTGCAGCTTTTTAATAGCTTCCTTATGTTCATATTTTGCATATTAGCTCAAGAATATACAAGTCAAAGGAAAATAGCACTAACTTAGGTCATTTACTATATTAAAGTTGCCGTACAACTACTTTTTGCTATATTTGGGTGCATTAGGCTGTTTTTTGTTACATTGAAAGGGAATAGATAAACACGTTTTGAAACATGTAATATTATGTTCACACAGAGATAAACCTCATTTTCCAGTTTTTTAAATAAATAATTAAATAAATTAGGATGTGTTGCAAGACTTACAAGAATAAAAAAAGCTACAACCACAGGACAGCTAGCCAGGGAAGCAAAAAACAACGATTAAAGCTTTATTGTTAGGTAAAAAGATAAGGAAAATAACTTGTTTCTTGGTCCCTAGCTTTGCATCTTCATAAGTTGGGGATAGAGGTTCTTTTATGCAACTAGTATTCGTTAAATGCACATGAAGTACAAAATCAGGTGTTAGTTAACCTGGATGATATAATGTTGTAGCTTAGACTCTATGAACACAATAGAATTCAGGGGCCTCCCCGATATGCATTACACCATTGCTGTTAAGCATAGTTATGGCATTGAAATGCCCCAATTTTTTCACTATGCTATTGTTGCAATATTACACGTTACTCTCTAATCAACTATTTTAGATTCAATAGAATTTGTTGTTTTTGAGTAGTTTTATCTTAGAAAATTATCTGGTTTCTTTTATTCATATTGCATAAATTATTCTCCCAAATGATATTCTAAATTCAAGAGAATCACCTTTACATCTCCATTCCCTTCAACTTATATGTTGTCAGGCCAATTCAACCTTGGACAAGTAAGATTACAGAATCGTTGTATTTCTTTCCACAAGTGAAAAGAAAAACCGCAATGGATTATAAGATGATTTATAGATTCGAAATCTTATTTGTAAATAGTCCAACAACTGGTAAAATTAGAATTGTCAAATAGTTTATCCATCGTAGTTAGTCTCCTCTTGATAGCAAGTCATAAGGTAAAAGAAATTTTTTAGATTACCTACTTATATCACACTATGTTATATGAGTGAACTCTTAATGATTCTTAGTAGTTGTTTACATGATTTTTTAGAAAAGTAGTTAGAGGAGTGCTTCAATGATAAGATGTTATTTAGTTATATTAGTGCTTCAATGATAAGATGTTACTTGGTTATATTAATTGGACCTATCCTTTTTGTTTTGGCTATATTTTGGTGCTTAAATGGAAAAATTAATATTTGTTTTATTTTAAGAGGGGACAAGTTGAGATTGCATTAAATTACAGCACTATTGTTTAAAATCACAAATAATGGGAGATCAAGCCTAATACCAAATTCATCTCAAGAATTTGAATTTAATTAGGAAATTTATTTACAACCCTATTATGTAGGGATTTGGACTTAGATTTGTTTAGATAGGAATCTTGTCAAGATAGGAGGAGCCTAGGTTTTGAGTAGGAATAGAGGAGAACAATATGTCCAACACTTCTACGCATCATTCTGTTTTCATTTATTTCTAGTATATTTCATCTTTTCTTCTATTTTTGGTGTTAGAACTAAAGTCATATATGGTTAAATCCAAATATTCTAATTCAAGGGGACTCAAAACTCTAGTTGTAACTTTGTGAGATATTGTTCTAAACTTAGATTCATGCTTTAATTCTAGTATTTCATGTTTTATGTTATTATATTTCACTAATAATTAATATTGATTGATCTAAAAAATTAATTTGATGTTGATCATTTTGTAGCTATTTATGAATTCAGTGACTCGTAATTATGATAAAGGATTGGTACAAGTAGCAAATGGGTTATGTATAAATTTGCATATTTAACTTATGAGAAACAAAAAAAAATTGAATAGTTATAGTTATCTCAATTATTTAATTTAAGGTTTAGTCCTTTTTACTAAGCTTATTTATATCATTTAATTGATATAAAATGCTATTACACCCAATCAATTAATAGTAAGCTTTAGTGTGAAAGCTAGGTTTAAACCAAATAATTTAGAAAGTTTTGAGACTTATTATAACTATCCTAATATGCTTCAGACTAACTGCTTGAATTGTAAAAATTATTCATTTTAGACCAATATTCAATGTTACAATTAGATGAGATATTTTCCTTAAATCAAAGTTAAGCACTATTGAATTTCTCACTTTTATACTAAGTTGATTTATTTTGATTCCATGTTAAATTTAGTTTATTAGTTAACTAATCATTAGCCTCCTATTTGTTATCAACTAAAATTAAGAAACTAATTTTTAGTTCCCTTAAAATTCTGACTTAGTTTCACAACTAATACAAGAATATAGAGAATCAGAATAAATTTTGAGAGCTTTGACAACGCGATACTTTAATCACTTAATTAATTCCTCTCTCTTTGAATTAGGATTATAATTAGGAGCAATCTCCATTAATTCAAATCAAATCCTTTGATTAAGTCCCTGTTGATTGCCTTTTAAAACTTCTCTTATTGTTGTTTCCTCATGAATTGAGTCTCCAAGGACTAAGAATTCATTAATATCAATTAATGGTCCAAAGATATCTAATAATCAAACTAAAATGATGTGAGCATATGCTTGAACTTCAATCTCACTTGCTCCTTCATCTTTAGAATGTGAATCATAGTCCACGATGTATCAATTTTTGGACTAGAATTCCAATTCTTCTTCTTGACGTATTGAGTATGTATCTATTTAACCCGTAAGGCTTATTTATCAGGAGAATTATCCAAGTTCTCTTAATCATTAAGACCTTATTAATGAAGTTTATTGGAATAATTTTTAGTTATCTTTCCTCCTTAGTCATAAATACATCATTCCATTTTACCTTGATAACAAATTTCCTTATAATATATCCTGACAATAAAAAACACCTGAGCATTTTCTTTATTGTTTTGATCTAGCTTTTTGGAAATTCAAGATGTGAGGACTATTATACATGCATGAAGTTGGGTACTGAACTTTTGAGTTGGGTTCTACTTACAAAGTAAAGGCTTAACAAAAGGAGAATTGAAATAAATACACAATAGAGTGTTATTTTTCATTCTATTTGTTTTTTTTCTTATTTTCTTATTTCATTTTTAATACAAAATTGATAAACTTAAATTAAAATTTCTTATTTCTGTTGAATTAGAAACTAATTGTTCATGTGAAATTGTTGAGAAATGTAATAATGTTAAAAGCATACTAATCATATTAAATAACTACTAACATGGAGCATATATATTTAAGATTCTAATAAATATCTTTTTCGAAAAACAAATAGAATATATAAAGAAAAACTTGAAAAATATTTTAGTTTTTTTAAACATAATAAAATTTTTAAAAAAGAATTTCAATGTTCTTACTGTTGGATCCCGTTTCCGGAACCCAACTACTTACAC
>JAOTAZ010000003.1:23454968-23471087 GCA_025629785.1 Erythroxylum oxycarpum
TCTCGAAATCAAAGCAAAAATTCAACGAATGGATTTTGGGAATGAAATACGAGTAAATTGTAGAAAGAATCATGCAAATCTTTTTTTTTTACTGATATTCTTGATTACTAATTAGGAAATCTCTATTAACAAGATAACTTCTTTCTTCCGCAAAATTAAATGGGGCAAGATAAATAGAAATAATAGTAAAGAATAAATAAGACAAATTTCATCTTCTTTTCTTACTTACGAATTGTATGGAAAATATGAAATTTTGCATACCCTCGAATCCCCCCTTTTATTCACTAAAAATTACTATATATATATATATCAAATTGTATGGAAAATATGAAATTTTGCATACCCTCGAATCTCCCCTTTTATTCACTAAAAATTACTATATATATAATGTTAATATCCATTAATGTAGCAATATTTGGCATACCTTTAATATTTGGAGTTATATAAAAATAATAAGAATAGGTAATTACACCAAATTTAACTATATATATATATATATAAAAACTTATCCTAAACCCAAATGAACAAAAATATTCTTAAACTAGATAAAAATCAATACATTAAGAGTAGTCAAATATGCCTTTTGTCAATTATTTTATGATATGGATTTACGAACGTTTCTTTTTTTAATTTTATAAGAGAACATACAAAAATTTCAAGAGATATGTTCGCAAAGTCTAACTAAATTATACTTCTCGCTGGTTAAAGACATCATTAATTTTTTAACATGGTATTAAAGGTTAATAGGTTAAAATTCAATCTTTAATGATATAGACAAATATTAACAAAAATGCAATACCCTTATTTTTTTTTCATAAGATTTGTAGTAAGCTTAATTTGTTATGCTTATGATCATGAAATTGAAATTATTGATTATATGAGGTTTTAATTTGTAATTGATGATAACATAATATTTTTTAGATCTATTTCAGCAACCAAATTTTCAATTAGCCAGATTGAAGCCAACCTCATAACATGTGAGAATGTCTCCTCACAATCAACCCTTTACTTGTTGCATATATCATTTCACCACCAAACGTGCCTTACATCTTTCAATATTCTCTTTGTTTAATTTTAAAAACCCATTTTTTTGATAGCTTTAATTCCTTTAGGAAGATCAACTAGGTTCTAGACTTAGTTTAAATCATTTAATTTAATTATTCTTCCTTTACTTATTTATCCTTCATATGACTAGATAAAGTCCCTTTCATATCTTTGGACTCATCTTCTTCTTATGAAAGTATCATAATAGCTTCCCTTTTAATATCATCTAATATGATTGACTTGATATGATATCTCATATAAAGTTAAATTTTATCCTATTTCTACTTACTATAGAAAATAGTTCTTTAAGAATGTGCAATCTTAAGACTCGAATGTAGTTACTCTTTTATTACCTCATTCACGTATGAGCAAATATCCTTTAGAGTGTTCCAATATCTTATAAAGATACTCTTATTTCATAGACCTATTTCTTATATTGATGTGAGGGTTTATGAATGCAAGCATATCTCCAAGGTTTTAGATATGATAATCAAGTCTTTAATAGGTCTATAACTTATACTATATGATAGTAACTAATTTCATAGGCACTCAATTAATAATAGACATGGTTTTTACTATTGTATCACCTTAATAGGTGAGATGAAAATTTGTCTATTACAACAAAGACCTATTCATTTCAAGAAAAGTTTTATTTCTCTTTTTTAAGACATAATCTTATTGAGGGGTTTGTGAAATAGTTAATTGTCTATCTATTCCTATTTTTTCACATAACCTCTTAAATTGATCACATAGGCACTTTTATACCCGTCAATTCTTAAAACATTTATCTTTTTATCTAACTAATGCTCAAGTAAATTCATCTGCTTTATGAAACAACATAATTATTCATATTTATGAAAAATTAGATAGACATAACCATACCTATTATAGTCATCAACAAAGATGATGAAATAAGTAACTCTTAGCCTTGTTCTCATATTCATTGGGACAAAGATGTCTAGATGGATTAATTGTAATAGCTTAAGAGCTCATTTCCCCTCACTAAATGGGTTTGTGCCATTTTGATAACTAGAGAATTATTACAAGTACAAAATCATACTCTATTTAGGTTTTGTAAAAGATCATATTTAACTAATTTATATACTTAATATTTTAAAAAATAATAAATCTAGCATGTCATAAATTAGCTTCAATATCACATGTATTAGATGATGTTATTAAGTAAAAATAATTTTACTTATATGATAAATAACATGTAATGCCATAAAAATATAATGCCATAAAAATATCCACTATAAAACCATGACTGTAATAATCAGTTCAGAAAAAAAAAGTGCTATCTATAATTATGAAAATTAACTTAAACATTAGGATAATTAAAATCATAACAACAACAAGATTCTATTGAATATTTGGAACAAAATGTAAATCATGTAGCATAAGGATCCAACCAACTTGTATGAGTAGCTTGCATTTACTGATCACTTAGAATTCAACTATAAAGTTATCTCCTATATATACATATATACTCACTAAAATTATGTGAAGACATCTCTTTCCTTCATTGTATGGGTTTGGATCTCGAGTATATAACCTATAAATGATATAATTTAATTAGAAAATAAAATAGAGATAAATAAACATACTCATGTTATTATATGATCATACCTTCTTAGGCTTGCGACAATTGCTATCTTAGTAACCTTTCATGCCACAATTTTCACTATCTTTATGTTTTTTTTAATTTGGAAGGACCTTTTACTTTTCCATCTGGATTAGACTTATCCTACTTGAAATCCTAAGAGTTATAAATGCCTTTCTTGCCTCTTTTTCGTAGTAATTCCTTATCTTATTTTTAGTTCTCTATGAGCTAAACTTAAATGTATAGGCTTGAAAGATTTAAGATGTTCCTCTTCCAATAACATGTGCCTCTTAGCACCTTCCATCATCTTGAGAATGTCATTATGGTTAAGGAAAATTTTTAGATGCTCCGAACTTTGAAGCAATGATCATATAATAACTTGTATATGTTGCTTATCTAATAAGATGTGATCAACATCACTTAGTGTAGTAATCATATTTTACATTAGCTTTAAATATCTCCACATTAAATTCTATGTCGTTTTCTTATAGGTGTCAAACTTAATGATTAGTGAAGTTAATTTGTTCAGGAAGGTGCTCTAAAAGCATGATGCTATATCAACCCAAAAAGATATGATTAACATCATTTAGTGTCCTAAACATATTTGACATTAGCCTTAAAAATCTCTACATCAAATTATATGTCCTTTTCTTATAGGTGTCAAGCTTAATAATGCGTGAAGTTAATTTGGTTAGGAAGTTGATACAAAAGCATGCTATATTCGTTTAATAAGATGTGATCAACATGACTCAGTTTACTAATCATATTTGACATTAGCCTTAAATATGTCTGCATTAAATTATATGTCCTTCTCTTACAGGTGTCAAAATTAATAATGGGTGAATTTAGTTTGGTTAGGAAGGTGCTACAAAAGCATGATGCTATATCAAATCATATATTGTCATACCTCACTAAATTCTTGCATAATGTCATTAACCAATTTACATAGCAATGTAATGCAATCTAGGGGGTTTCTTCTTTTTCTGTGTATCATATGCATCATAATTTTTCTTAAATTTCATACTAATGTCTTCTTTAAGAATTTGTTTAATTTCATTTAGTGGCTTAAGAAGCATTTTCCCCTCGTCTAGTGCATATTGGATTCATGCTCTAAATCTTATAATTTTTATCATTTAATTTTTCACCTTTATTAAGTTTTACGATAATATTCCTAGAAGGTGTAGCCATTTTTTGAAGCAATTGTTTTCTATAATGACACATTTATTATCAAATTATTGTCATATCTAATTAATTTGATGTAACATTCTTAATAGAAACTTTACTTGTTTTCTTAATTACTTATGGAATTATAAGGCTACTAGGTTTCTAATGATCATCTACGTAATAATTGATCAAAACTTACCCATTCTATTTAAAGATATTTTTCCACAAATATAAAAACATAAAGCTATTTTTTTCACAAATATAAAAACATAATGTTTAAGACATATATAAAATAATAAATAATTGCAATTGCATTAAGTTGAATAAATTGAACTTAATAGGAATTTTTCACCTTTAAACACTTTAATAACCTTAATCAATAATGAAATATAATACTTATTTTTTTGAAATTACAGGAGAGAATTAGGGTCTTGTTTGAAAAGTCACTTAAACTTTTAATGTGAAAGTAAACACCTTATCATAAATATTCCTAGTTACTCAATTAGGTCACCAATGTAAATGGATACTGTCTTTACTCTTAAACTTTAACTTTTTTATTTATGTCAAAGTTAGCATTAGTTAATTTATTTTTTCTAACTTTATTCACAGGATTTATTTCACTATTTCTTTTAGTAGGATACCAAAATGCTTGGAAATAGTCACCTTTTAACTTAAAATACGTTAAAATTATACAAAAAAGTTATTTTGCACATTTGGTAACCATTTTAAAATCATTGAATCAAATTAAAGCCAAAATAGTTATTAGTGTTAAATATCTATCAACTTAAACTCATTAAATCATAAAAAAAATCGAACTTCAAATGTGTAGTCTTAATCATTCTTCTTTCATCATTATAAATTCCTGAAATTTTTGCATATTAAACTAATTGTGATAAAATTAATTTACCAAGGTAAAATAAAATAGGACTTATAAAAAATTAACTACCTCCCACACTTAAGTTATGGATTATCTTTAAAGTGCCAAATATATAGAAGAAATAAAAAAGGAAAATATAAATAAAAATAAAGGGAGGAAAAAGAAAAAGGAGGAAAATTTTTCAAGGTCTTATTTATTGTCTATACTCGATGATCAATGTAATTAGCATCTAAACTTATTCATATCTTTCAAACATAAATTAATTATTAAAAAAAGATATAAATGTAACTAAAAATAACACCGAACTAAAATAAATAAGAAACGCAAGTAAATTGACATAACTAAAATGAAACTCTATAATTTATACTAGGCTCATCATCATCCTTGCTATCCTCCTCAGGCATCGATGAAGGTTGTGGAGGCAGCTCATAATACCTAAATGTTGAAAATAGTTAGGTATCACAACGAGGCTGATGATGAGCTTCCTTATACACTTGACTTCTCCTGTAACTTTTGTAACATAGAGGTATGCCTTTTCTATTCATTCCTAATATGGAAAACATTCTTATTCATCCACTCATACATTAACTTTTATGGTGTGAGCTAGTTGTCTCTATACTTTGCTACTGCCCCTTCTACTTATGGTGCCTTAATTACTAGTTAAATCTCCAGTCTCTCCCTCTCTTTAACAATAGGTCAGCATCTCCCTAAGAAATATCTCTTTCTCTATGTAAAAATAAGCTTCATCAACCTTCCTAACTAATCTTATGTACCTTAGTATGGAAAGGTTAACATCAACTATGTAGAAACCCATTATCATTCAGAAAAGAGTATCAAACCTACCCAAGTTCTTTACCAACTTGTTTAAATAAGTCTCTCCACATATGATTGATTGTATAATGTTTTAACCTTAAGTACACGACCTAGTTGTAGTTAGAATTGGTGAGTACTGGTCTATCTCATGAGGACTAGTAGTTAACTACCAACTATTCATAATTTAATTAGATAGACTAATGATTATGATTGATTAATGAAGAAAATAAAATAATCAAATATAAATGCCAAAACACGAAGATGATCAATGATAAATCAACATATGAATAACCTAGATTTAGGTAAGGCTTTCCTTAGGACATTACTATGTTTAATTTTACTCTAATTTAATGAATACTTCTAGTTTTTTGGACTAGTAAGAATTCCTAAGTTACCATTATATTCTCTCTTGACACCTATAACTCCTACTTTTAGATTAATCAATTAGAATCCCCTTCAAATAAATATAACCTAAGAATTAACTTGCTCTATGAACTCTTTTTAATGGTTTTACCTTAACCTAGGAAGATCTTACAGTTCTCACTTGAGTAACTTAAACTTAACCCTCTTGACTCATGTTGTGATCTATTTATACATCTCATCTCTCATATCTTAATGCATGGATAAAATTATTAAATCTTGCACTTTTGTTCCTTCAATTCATTCAATTATAAAAATTTTGTAAAAAGTCAAGAAAACTAGGAATTTATTAAACTAAAGAATAATTGAATACATAAAACCTAAGATTCGTCCTACTTAAATCTACATCCAATAATTTCATAACTAGATAAGAAATAATAACATAAAAATAGGAAAGAAAAAAATAATAAGAAATCATTTTCATGAATCTTGAATCTTTGATTTATCATATCGAATTTTTATCTTTATCTTATGATTAACTTGTTCTTAATCAATAGCCGATGTATAATGATTTCTAAATGACTTTGCAACACTTCCAAACTATCTCCCAACCAAAAGACTCTCTATTCTTTTCTTCATCTCTTCTTTAAATGTAGGCTCCTAATCTTTAATGAGTAATACATCCTTAACAAAGAACTGTGTTATTGGTCGTGTTGTGTTTAACACATTTTATAACTATGTTAGAGATTTTTATTGCCAACATAGGACCTAGACATTACAATATAAGGTCTATTTTTCTTAATCCAAGGGGTTACGTGGGGGTGTGTAGGTTGGGAAAGGAGAAATTTGCTCTTCTTCCTTGAAGATATAGAAATAAAACCTAAAATAAATTTCTTACTTTGGGTATCAAGTCCTCTAAAATAGTCCAAAGTGTAAGCAATATGCTATGAAAATAATGGTAAAAGTAATGTATGTATAGCGTCATATCAAACTCCCCCACACTTAAGCAATTTTCTTGTCCTCAAGGAAACTAATTCCATCATTTCTTCTCAAATAGAAAACAATCCCAGAAAAGTGTTAAACAAATCAAACATACCAATCAAGATTTTCCATTACTAATCCACTTACAAAAGTCATCAAATACTAAGCATCGAACCACTTGTATCAATTCAATTCAATTTATGATATTTGAAACTTCAACTCGAATTGCTCAATTCAACTTCATATACAAAATGAACATACACAAGATAAAATGCTTCAACTTTTTAACATATTCGCACCCCTTATTAATAAGATATGAAATTAAATAAAAGAGAGCATTACAAGCTTTTATGAAGAGTCACATACCTTATTACATGAGAGTAAATACCTTGACATGAATTCCCTTAGTTATTCAACTAGGTCCCTATCTAAAATTACTATTAGCATTACTTTTGAACATTGACATTTTTATTAGTATAAAGTCAGTGGAGTGAATATATCCAATTCTCATTTATTCACAATTTTCTTTTTATTCATGAGATAATAAAACTACTCAAAACTTGTTACAATTAGTTGATGCATCTATATTTATAAAAAGAATATCATAACGTTCGTCAAGGATTGATTCTCCAAGGTTAAAAAACAAATTGGGCTTATTTATTCACCAACACTCATAATTAGATGCATAGACATTCCAAATCATCAAAAAAATCCAATTCGTAATAAATCATTTATATTAGTATGTTTTCAAAGGTAAAAAAATTCTAAATATTATTTTTATTGAGAATTTCATAAAAAAATGATAAGCTTGAGAATCATATCATGTATAGATATAATATCTCCCACACACTTAAGAAAAACATTATTATTACTGTTTTAAAATTCCCTTATTTGAGACCCATGATAAAAGTCTAAATTAAATTTATTTGTGATGGTATTTCATTAACGTGTGATTTGGAATTTTAAAGAGACATTTGGCAAAATGTAAAGGAAAAAAGGAAAAGGATCATATATATATATATATATATATATATATATGATCAAGAGTAATAATAGAAATAAGAAATAGTAGTAAAAAATAATATAAATAAGAAATAGTAGTTAAAAATCAAGTAAATGTTATGGAGGAGGTGGAGGTATCTTTAGTGGCATATAGGGTATTATCCCTCATGGGTTTTCTAGGTCATCAAAATTTATCACGTTAACTAAGCTTCTGATAGATGACTCAGTGACCACTTTTACTATATCATCTTGATGATCCATACCTCTTTAAACAATAGCTAGAATAGTGGTCTCTTTTATTGACAATATGATAGGATCCTATGGCTATCTAATAACTGTATTCTCTATCCACTCTTCTCTAGCAAGCTCCACTAGATCTTTGGGATCCTTTAACATAAATCCATCTTCTATGGGCTTTAATTGTTGACCTTATGCTCATCATGTTGGCACCCTGGCTGCTCATGGTCAACTAGCCTCAGGTACTACGGGATACACCAATGAAGGTTGGTGATAAATGCTTAATTGATTATGCATTTAATCCATAACACTTAGTGATTAATGATCTGAAAATGTTTAAGGTACTTAATTTAGTTCCTATTTGGTTTTAGGTACAATTCAGATGTGAAGGAGCTAAAGTGAGTCGAAAGCACTGTATCTGAGTCGTTTTTCGAAGATTCACACTCACTTGTCTTCATGAAACAAGAAGATAAAGATGAGACAAGAAAGCACTAAAAAGAATGAAGAATATGTTTTTCATGGATGAGATGTGTCTTTAGGCCATGAAAAATATGTCATGGTCATGAGAGGTATGTCACGTAGCTATGAGACTCACACTCATGATCGTGAGAAAGGCCAGCTCACCTGAACCCTAAGTTTTTAGCATAAAACGTTGTTTTGTGATGGCAGAACCTATCTTTCATTTGGGAAAACATTAGAGATCTCGATTTTGAGGTTTTAGGAGAATGAAGAGGGGAAAACGTATCATCCTTTGGATACCCATAAAGGGTTCGGCTTCCTGACGCCAGTTTGGAGCTAATATCGACGCCGAAGAACTCGGTTAAGCATATTTTTCATTGTGTTTGTTATTCTTAATCTCTTTTCAGATTTTTTACGTTATCTTGTGTTTATGGATTGGGTAATGTGTAAGAATGATCTTGATGCCTTATTGGATTGTTTTTCATGAGAACCCACTGGTAGAACTTTAAATATGATATGTAATAATCGTGTTTGAATTCATTTGTTGCAATTAATAATATTATATCATTAGGGATAATGTATCCTAAGTCAAATAATCTAAGCTTCTGTGATTATTTCTTAGATTGGTTTGTTTTCTCACTCGTAAGGTGACTGTCTGATTAAACTTAGAGAGTTGGTTCTAGGTTATCCGATAGCTATGGTTAATTAACGAGCTCTTCTTAATTAATTATGACCTAAGGAACAACTAGGGTTAACAGAGCTTATTGTTAATCTACAACCAATAGTTCAGAGAGAGTTGTGAAGACAACAATTCAATGAAATATGTCTAATTGGGTGTAGGCTAAGATTAAACCAAGGAATCAGGTCCCTAACGAATTCATCACTTTCATCATTTTTTTCATTTTTTAAATTTGTTTTCATTAGTTTTTTTTTTATTTTGTTATTAAAGCAATCTAACCCCATTATTTTCATCTGAAAATATTTATACACACTCTCTATAGGATCAACCTAGACTCACCACTGTTATAGTTGTAAGTCTAGTTATTTTGAGTAGTGTTACAATGCGTTACTTCAATTTTGGGATCATTGTTGGGGAGTATGATGTATTAGTTTTTGTTCTTGATTTTAATTTATGTTTTATACATATTTGTTTGATGTTAGTTTCTTTTTAGTTATTTCTTGATCTTTTCACTTATTTTTTAGTGTTTGCAAAAAAACAAAACCATGGACGAAAGTAATTTTATTTACAACTCTTATTCCCAATCCTATAGATCATATTGGAATGATCATACTAACTTTAGTTATGGATGGGATAACTAGCAGAATTACTTCTATGATAGTTTGCAGGATGTACAGGAAATCCCGTATAGACCAGAAGCTTCTTATTACGACCTAGGTCCATCTGTAGAACAACTAGTTAATGTTGTCGCTACTAACACTTTACAATTTCGTAGGAGAAAAGACAACTTTGGTTTAGAGTGGCAGAAAAACTCAAGTAAATTTCTAGAAGAATCAATTAATGTTATTGTTGCTAATACTTACAATTATAGCAGTTCTAAGAGGATATGTTACAATTCTATTAAGATACAGTGTCTAGATACCAGAACTTGGCAAGCTAGGTGGGTCAACTGGCAGAACCTATCAACCGCCTAGCATCACAAAGTGAAGAGGCAAAACTATCCCAACTTGAGGTGTACCTAAGGAACATTAATGCAAAGGCCTTACAAAGTGAAAAGGAGCTTGAGAATGTTGTGAATACTACTCAAGGAATTGCTTGTGTCAAAGAAGTGGAGAAGGAGTTCGAAGCAGAAAGGGATGCATTTTTTAGCTCGAAGGTAAATATTGAGTTCCTAATTATTGTTAAGACTAACTCTTTACCTTTACCTAACAGGTTAGAGAAATTGAACAAAGAAGAAAAAGGTGAAGAAAAATTCAAGATCTTTCTAGAGTGCATGGACTTAGTAGAGATTAAGAATTTGAAGATAGGGAAGATGCTGGAGGTGAATGATCATCAACTTAGGCCCTATCCCGAAGAACCTCAAGTGGAGGAATAAAATCTGATACCTAAGGATCATAGCTTTGTCATGTGATGAGGAAAACAAGGAGTCGAGCCAGTGACACTAAACAAAAGTGCTTCTTGGGAGGCAACCTAAAGAAAGTTATTTTATTTTCTTCACATTTTTGCATTTCTTTTTATATGCATGTTTGTTTTTAATTTTGCTTGTTTCTTGCTTGTTTATCAGTTTTCAACACAAGGAAAGAGAGAATAAACAAACAAACAAACAATTTTTAATTTTTATTGCTTTTAGGACAATATAGTCATGATTAAAGACAAAATTGACTAAAAGAATCCATGGCAACTTTAGCCTGTACTTTTACTTTTATGATTGGTTAATGTGCATTATCTTTAGAAGAGTAGTGACTAGTGGTAGACAAAAACTAGTGAGATCTTGAGCCTTTATAGACTAACGTATTTATATCAATCTCATTGTCTTTTATTTATATGTGACATTCATTACATGTACATACTGACTTTGTTTTGATTTTCTATTCAAGACCACATTTTTATCACATACACTAACATGAAAATGATTAGGCATTCTTTGTTTTTCCTAGCTACATTAGCCAAATAGCCTACCCATTAATATGAATTTTCCTTTGTTAAGACCTTTGAGCATTATTAGCCTTTCTTTTTGTACTAACCACATTACATGCTTTTAAACTTAACCAAATGTCTTACCTAATCCATAAAGCTAATGGGGCATTTGTTAATTGTTGCTGCACAAAAGTTTAACTTTGGGGTTGTGCACATATATGGGGTGGTTATATTTTTCATAAAGTCATATTATGAATTCCATTGTTGTTGTAGCTTCTTTTAACTTTTCTATTAAAAAAGAAAAAGAAAGAAAAAGAGAAAAGAACAAGAAAAAGAAAAAGAAAAAGAAAAAGAAAAGAAAAGAAAAGAAAAATGTTTAATTAAAGTATCTAGGAGTAATGAAAATTGTTTTGCAAAGTTATTTATGATTAGAGACTCCTCCTAAAGTTGTATTGAATGGGTAATTTGAATATGATGCTTATGAGATAGGTGTTATTTTGGAAGGATAACTCTTTATAGTTATTATTATTATTGAATGTATGAGGCATTTCTTCAGGTTGGTTATTCTTTATGTGATTTATGGTATGAGAGCTTCAATTGGAGTTGTGAAATATAATTGTTACATTCATCATAAATGATGGTACCCAATTTTGAATGAATGTTAGATTGTGTGGTTGATGTTTCATTAAGTGTTACTTTTGTTTCACTTGCTTCGACGGTGATAAATGTGAATCGCATCATGTTTTAGGGCTTAGTTTGATATGCATTTAATTGTTAACTTAATCATTTAGTATATGTTTAAGTTAGAATTGCGTTAGTTTGTTAATTAATTGTGTTAAAGTGTTTTTAGGGGTTAGTATAAGTCTTTGAGCTTATTGTTATATTTTGAGGTACCTTGATGTGTTTGTTAGTATTTCAGGGTCAACGTTGAAGAACGAAGAAGTTTTGGAGACACACTAGCTAAAACAATGGCCCACGATCGTGGCATAATAGGCCACGATCGTGACGGAAGTCCAAGAGACAGCCCACGATAAGGCTCAGATGTGGCCCACGATTGTGGCTTACATTGGGCACATGCGCAGACATTAAAAAACGTCAAAATTTAAGAGAGTATTTGAACCTTTCGGACCCTGGAAAAACCCTAAGGCTGCCCAAAACACAAAAGGTATATAAAGAATAAGACAAAATAAAAGGAAGAGCTTTTGCATCAACCACTATTGAGAGAAAACCCTAGAGAGGATTGTTGAAAGATTGAGAAAGAGAAAAAGGAAGAGAGAAGTGGAGAAGAAGCCAAAATCAATGCACTTCCTAGATTTGGAGTTTCCCGACTTTGCTGCCTCTCGTCTCCATCCAAGATCGTATTTCCTGTTATTTTCCACTTTTATTATTGTATAGAATTGGGAATAATAGTTTGATGACAGGATTTGTGAATGTTGAGATATTCTATACTCACCTTTAGTTTTTTTTTTAATCTTTGATTTAATAAAATCTGATTGTTTTATGTTTATTGGATTTATTGTGATTGATTTTTGCAATTCGATAATTCAATAATAGATTGAGAGGGTGAATCGAATGAAAATAACTAAATTGGGCTAACAAGAGTTAGATGATTTAATAAGAACAAGAAATTAATCAAATCGGTAATTGTGTAAAGAGAGATCTCACATAGGTTCCCAATAGTTTATTGGACAACCTCAGATCTAATTAAGGTTTTAGATAGATTGTTAATTGAGAAATTGCAATTTTCTATAATTTGATTAGGGTTTATAATTTAGGGTTAATGGTTATAACTCGCGAGAGAATAATCAACCCTAGGATCGTCGAGGACCAATAATCTAATAATTCATAATAGATTAGGTTAGCATTAAAGATAGGTAAAATTTTACCTTTCTCTCAATTGATGGTTCCTTTAGGTTGATTCTTGAGTGTGGGTTACAACTGCTACTTTGTTAATATTTCCGTAATTGATTCTTGGAATTAAGTTGCGTGATTGAATTAAATTCTTGCCTTAGTTTGTTACATTTTGAATTACTGCGAATTATTTTGGCCTTAGATTTTAGGATTAAATTATCTCTCCTCGTGGGATCGACACCTTAAGTACTACGCGAATGACCCATAGGCTTGTGGATTATCGAGGTTAATAATTAGAATTTACACACATTGGAAAACCACGATAAGGTTTTTTGGCACCGTTGCCAGGGAGGTGATTAGTTTAGTTCTATAGTTTAAGGAGTTAATTAGTTTTTCCTTTTTTATTTTTTTAAATTTTCATTCTTTCTTCCTACTTCTGAAATCGTGTTCTTGCATGAACACAAGAGTTATAAGAAGTTCAAGTCGCGCAGCTAAAACCTTAGATTTAGACATCACTTGACTAGAACGAACCATTAGGAAGGCTCAGTATGATGAAGAAGACGAAATCACGAAATCAACAATGGCTGAGGAATTTCAACAAGATTTAGACCACCGAACGAACCAAGGATGTCAACAATGGACCTTTATGGACTTCATGAGACTAGGGCTCAATATGGCTAACCAAAGAGTAGCTAGGCCACTCGTATAAGCAGCATCGTTTGAAATCAAACCAGCCCTCCTAAACATACTTTAACAAAACGTGCAGTTTTATGGACTAACGAATGAAGATCCCAACGTACATATAGTGAACTTCCTTGAAATCTATGATATCTTTAGGCATCATTAGATGTTAGAAGATGCAGTTAGAATTAGGCTCTTTCCTTTTACCCTTAGAGATAGAGTAAAGACTTGTTATCATTCCCTTAACCCAGCCAATGTCACGACTTGGGATCAACCAGTTCGTGCTTTCTGAGACAAATATTTTCCCCTGACTAAGACCACTAAGATCATCAAGGAAATTACCAACCTCCATCAAAATGACAGGGAATCGATCTAAGAAGCGTGGGAAGGCTACAAAGATTTGCAACAGAAATGCCCACACCATAACTTACCCAAGGAATTCTTATTGCAAACATTCTATAATGGAGTACCCCACATATGAGAGGCACGATTGATGTAACTTCAGGAGGATCACTACTGAGAAAGACGGTTGATAAAGCGGAAGAGCTAATAGAGAAGATGGAGAGTAATAGCTACCTATGGATGAACAAGCAGCGTAGACAAACTACTACATTATGTGAACAAAAAGGAATTGTAGCTGTTGATCAAATGACAGAAATGCAAGCGAAAATTGATAACTTGACTTGACAACTCAACAACATGAAGGCTTCATCCTCAGCTCCAATGAAGGCAGTGTAACTTAAGTGTGAACTCTGTAGACAAATGGACCATGATAAGGTGGACTGTTTCTTGGTAACAGAAAGCGATCTAGAGCAAGTGAATTATATGGGAGCTCAATATAGACAAGGAGGGGGAAATAATCCCTACTCCAACACTTACAACCCTGGGTGAAAGAATCACCCTAACTTCTCTTGGACGAACAATGTTGGAGGACAGCTCAGACCTCAAGGACAATCAGACTTCCAACAAGTCACCAAGAACCACACCTCTTCAATACACAATCTAAAGGTCCAAGTAGGTCAACTAACGAAGTCAATATCTACTCGAAATGTAGGAACCCTTCCAAACAATACTGAGTCTAACCCAAAGGAACAGATCATGGCCATCACTCAGACCCAGGAAAAGAAACTTGAACATACGAAGGAAGACGGAGATAAAGGAAAAGGACAAGTAATTATGGAACTCCTTCCAAATGAGCTCGTAATTGAGCCAATTAAGGAACCTTAACCTGAAATTCTATACCCTATTCTAGCTCAGTGGAAATCAATTTCAAGTAAGAAAATGAGGAATTTTAAGGAGGTTGAATCAAACAAGGTTGAGGACATAATGGAACATCTACAAACGAGGCTCACACTAAAGGAATCAGACAAGAAGAAGGTTAAGGAGTGTATAGCGGAAGAAAACCCTAATATAGCACAGAAGAAAGAGGGCTCGGGGGACTTTTACATTCTTTGCAATATTAATAAAGTCAACATAGACAGGGCATTCGTGGATTTGGGAGTGAGTATCAATATGATGCCCTATACCTTTAGTCAAAAGTTGGGGTTAAAAGAGTTAGAACCCACAAAGATGTTAGTAAAGATGGCCGACAAAACTGTTCCTCAACCGAAGGGGATCAGTAAGGATGTGCAAGTACAAATTGATAAATTTACCTTTCCCACAGACTTCAATATATTGGATATTGGAGAAGATGTGGAAACCCCTATGGTCCTTGGATAACTATTCTTGGCCGCAGCTCCCCTAATAATTGACGTTGATGGGTCTGAACTAACTTTGAGGATAGGAAAGTAGAAAATAACCTTCAAAGTGTCAAAGAAAGACAATAGTTATCCTTTACCTCCAACTAATATGAAGGAAACCGAACCTTGAGGACAATGGGAAGATATTGAGGATCATGGGAATACATTCAGAACGAAATGATCGCGTAGAAGAAGGCGAAGGAAGGAGAATCACAGAGAAGGTAGAATCTAGAACATAGTAGCTCATGTGCAAATTGCGAGATCAATGACTGCACTACCATTGCACCATTCATTTGAACCACCATGAGCAAAGAAGAGCGTCAAGCTATCGACGTTAAAAGAAGCGTTGCATAAGAGGCGACCCATGGAATGTTATTTCACCTGAGTTTTTTTCTAGATAGCTTGAATTTCTTAGTTAGGTTATTTCGTTTCCAAATAAAATTGGGAAGGCATAGGATTTTTATAAGAATTTGATGCTCGATGAAGTACGTAAAGAGAGGTGAAAGGGCCATAGAGAGTTAAGAAGTGATTTCGGAAAAAGGAGAAGGACAAAAGGAAAAAAATAAATATATAAGCCACTGAGCTTCGCAGCTCACCCCATTACCTTCCACTCTGCAGGTGAAGAAATGTTGGACCCCGTTTCCGGAACCCAACTCTCTTGCTTACTCATTCGTCTGTTGGACCCCGCTTGATTCCAGAGTCCAACGCTTGC
>JAOTAZ010000003.1:23499704-23512604 GCA_025629785.1 Erythroxylum oxycarpum
ATGACACATATTAAATTTTGGCCCCATTGACAGGGAAAATTTTATTTGCCTAATTTATTTATTTATTTTTTAATCATAACTAATAATTCTTTTGTTTTAAAAAAAATGGTAAAGAAGAGAGAAGATGATTTTATGAAATTACAAAATGGAAAAGAAACTGAAGTACAAATCAAAGTCATAAAGGAAGACAAAAGGATAGAAATGGCCACAGCTACCTTGAAGCAACTTTCAGAACCAAACTTAGAATTGATTCAAATCTTGATGGTTTATCTCAACAAACACAGGAACCAAATTCAAAGGTATATGATATAACTCTTCAAGTTTGACAATTACATCAATGACTACTCAATCAAGCTGGCTAACTTGATTCAAACCTAAGAAGATATATTAACCAACATTATTGTGGACCAGATTTTCTAAGAAGGAAAAAGAACTTTAAAAAGTTTAAACCACGTACAGAAGTTAATCCTGAGATTAATGATGCTAAGTCAATGACTGAATCAGTCAAACAAAAAGTTACTCCTATCTACAAACCTACTATTAGACCCCTAAGTCTAGCTTGCAGGATCATGCGAGTGTTGACGAGCTTTGGCCAATGCTTGGCACGCAGGTCGACACGAGGAAGGAGTATTGACAAGGGAATAAGGAGAATTCTTGTGAGTTGGTGAGCAAAACCCAATGAACTTGCGAAGTAGGCGAGGGATACAGAAAGTATCGACAAAGATCTCGAGAGTAGGCGAGATTCGATATGCATAAGCACTCATAGATGCGCATTGGCAGAAATCTTTGACGAGACATAAGATTCAGATATGAGGTCGTGTAGAGCTAGCGAACTAAGTCATGCGAGACCTGAGGGTGCGTGAGAATGCACAAAGGTGTGCGAGACCCGTAAGGATATGGGAAGGCATGCGAGCGCGACAAGGCACATAAGCACTTAACTTCGACGAGGCAAGTCGAAGGTATATAAAGTGTGTAAGATTTTACACTAACTCGGATTATGACTTATACTTAGTCATTGAGTGATGAGACTACACCAAAAGTGAGTGATCATAGAAGATGGACTTATCCATGGACGTGCATTGATGGACTTATGTGCGGATAGGTCGTGGTGAAAACACATCAGTAGTGACGTGGCAACTGTGGATGATGTGGCACATAATGACGTGGAGGATAAAATCACAGTAGATGAACATCAACTTTAAGAGATAAAGATTATATGGAAAGATCATCTAAAGATAGAGGAGATCTTCATGGATAAGGATAATCATTCCTAGATAGGGTAATCTTTTATCTTGTTAATGTGATGTAACTTAATCCTATTAGATAGAGTTCTAATTGGATGAGGATGTCATTGATTGGTTAGTTTGACGTAATCTGATAAGGATAAGATTGTGATCTTAGCTAGTAGAGTACTATTAGGATTCTAACTTAGTCATCTAGAGATGCCTATAAATAACTCATTAGAGTTGAGAGCTATTCATTCGATCATTGATTCGCTCTTTGAGAGAAATCACTTAGAGGAGATAGCTTTGAGAGTTGAGAGCTTTTGGGGTTGGGGCTTATCATTGTAAGGGATTCGAGTAGGGAGTTCCTTGTGATTGCTTCGAGAATGAGGTATTTAGCTTCGGCTATTATATATCTCTTATTGCTTTCTTTACTCTGTTATACACCTGCGTTATTTTGTACGTAATAGAAACACTTTAAACACTTGTGTGCGTATAAGGTGTTCGATGGCTAACGAATTTGATCAGCGACATTCATGTGAGAAGGCTGAATCTTGCTTAAGCGGATCTAAGCATGATTGCCGCACAAAGTTTAGCGAGACTTGTAGTAAAAGTTCGAGTCAAAAGCAGACCTTTGTGACTGTTGGTATCAAAGCCAATATAGAGTGATGGCTAGTGGAAGTAATCTGACAGAGAGGGTTACCAAAATAGAGGCGATTCTTAAGTCTCTAGCCTTGACAGATGAGGGAGTAGTTCCTTTGTTGGAACGTATTGCAGCCTTAGAAAGGGAGCTTCAAGGAACTATGAGAGCGCTCAAGGAAGAGGCAAAGGCTTGTAAGGAGATGAGCTATGATCTGTTGGTGCTTAAACGTGCGATGGCAAAGCACGAGATGGATGTCCAAATGGAAAGCACTATAGTGAAGGTGCGAGAGCCACTAGTTTTCGATGGCAAGCGTAGTGCCAAGGAGCTCGAAAATTTTCTGTGGGATTTGGAGCAGTACTTTGCAGTGGCAAAGGTGGCGGACTAGGAATCACAGCAATGTACCTAGTGGGTGATGTCAATTTTTGGTAAAGAACAAGAACCTCCAACGACATCAGTACGGGAAGACCTCCCATTGACACTTGAGAGAAGATGAAGAAGGAACTAACAGATCAGTTCCTACCCAACAACACTTCATGGCTGACGAGGGAAGCTTTGAAGGGTTAAAGCAAGACGGTTCGGTGAGGGAGTAAGCAAGGAAGTTCACATTGGTGATGTTGGACATGCGAAACATGTCGGAGGAAGACAAGTTGTTCAACTTCATTAGCGACTTGCATGGTTGGGCATAAATGGAGCTTTGGAGGCAGAACGTGAAGGGCCTCCCTAGCGCAATAGCATCAGTATATGCCTTGGTGGATTTCCAGTTACCACCACTAATGCTACCCAACGGAGAGGGCAAGAAAAATGGTGAAACCTGGGATGGCAAGGAGAACGTGGGAGAATCTTCTCAACATAAGAAGAAGAAATTCAAGGGGAAGGTTGCATGCTTCATCTGTCAAGGGCTGCATTATGCTCGAGAATGCCCAATGAGGAAGAAGGGCGAGGAGCAAATTAACTTTATAGTCGTGAAGGACAAAGGAGGGAGCGATGAAGATGACTCAGGGGAAGGAGCCATCAACAACATCCCCTATTTGAATGTTATGAGCCTTATGGAGGAGCGCCCATGCAAAAACAAACTCGACGGAAAGAGGAGGTGGCACGTGGGAAAGGTGCGAATAGAAGAGAAGGCTTGCTCCAGTCTTCGACAATTGGCGAAAGATACTTCGAGGGAACCACTCATGGAGGAGTGCCCACATATTATTTCGAAGAGGGCATCGAATTCTTCTAGTGGGGGTGGTTTATTAGACCCCTAAGTCCAGATTTCGGGATCATGCTAGTGTTGGCAAGCCTTGGCCAATGCTTAGCACACAGGTCGGTTTGAGGAAGGCATGTTGACGAGGGAACAATGTGAAGTCTTACAAGTTGGCGAGCAAAACCAGAGGAACTTGCGAAGTAGACGACGAATGCGAGAAGTATCGGTAAAGATCTCGAGAGTAGGTGAGATTCAATACGCATAAGCACGTATAGACGCGCACTAGTGGAAATCTTCGATGAGACGTAAGATTCAGATATGAAGTCGTGCGAAGTTAGCGAACTAAGTCATGCAAGACCCGAGGGTGCATGAGAATGCGCAAAGGTGTGCGAGACTCGCAAGGATGCACGAAGACATGCGAGCGCGACAAGACGCATAAGCACTTAACTTCGACGAGGCAGGTCAAAGGTATGTAAAATATGCGAGGTTTTATACTAACTCAAATTGTAACTCGTACTTAGTCATGGAGCGACGAAACTGCACCATCAGCGAACTTGATCATGAAAGATGGACTTGTCCATAGACATGCATTGATGGATTTATGTGCAGATAGGTCATGGTGAAAATACATCAATAGTGACATGGAAACTGTGGATGACGTGGCACATGATGACGTGGCGGATAAGATCACAGTGGATGAACACCAACTTTAAGAGATAAAGATCATGTGAAAAGATCATCTGAAGATAGAGGAGATATTCATGGATAAGGATAAACATTCCTAGATAGGGTAATCTTTTATCTTGTTAATGTGATATAACTTAATCCTATTAGATAGAATCCTAATTGGATGGGGATGTCATCTATTGGTTAGTTTGATATAATCTGATAAGGATAAGATTGCGATCTTAGCTAGTAGAGTTCTATTAGGATTCTAACTTAGTCATCTGGAGATGCCTATAAATAGCTCATTAGAGATGAGAGCTATTCATTCAATCATTGATTCACTTATTGAAATAAATCACTCAGAAGAGAGAGCTTTGATAGTTGAGAGCTTTTGGAGAGAGTTCTCATTGTAAGGGCTTCGAGTAAGGAGTTCCTTATAAGTGGTTCGGGAATGAGGTACTTACATCTTTTGTTAACATATTGTTAAGAGTTAATGAAAGAGTAGCTTCGGCTATTATATATCTCTTGTTGCTTTCTTTACTCTATTATACACTTGTGTTATTTTATGTGAGAGAGAAATACTTTAAACACTTGTGTGCACGTGAGGTGTTCGAGAGCTAATGGATTTGTTCAGCGACATTCAGGTGAGAAGGCTAAATCTTGCTTAAATGAACCTAAATCGGATTGCCGCATTGAGGTGAGCGAGACTTGCGGTGGAAGTTTGAGTCCAAAGCAGACCTTTGAGACACATACCATAGGTCTATGGTTCACTTTTGCTAATGTTTCACAATAAAATGGAGAGATCGACTGTATGAATTAAGTACCTTAATAGATTTTCATATGACAAGGCCTGATATGTCTTTTAAAGCCATCTTGGCATAATTTGCGCCAAAATGACGAGAACTTAAAGAGAATGGTTCCAAAGCGTTGTGAATACAGGTGCATGCAAGTCATATAATTGTCAAAAGCCAATTCCTTATTAGGAATGATCCATAAAGAGCTCATTGGTGATTTATAACTCGTTAATCAATAAAGTAGACATAAGTACTTTGAAATGAAGTGTTACTCTATGAACAGAAAAGATTTACAGAAGCACTTCTGAAGAATATCTAAAAAATATTAAATGCTCAACAACTTCAATGATGTCAATCTTTGGTACACATTTGTTACTTTTTTTCCAGATGAGCTGCATCCTAAATTACAATGAACAATCAATTCTTTTCACAAGGGCATGTTTGAATTTTCTCTCAGAAAAATCTACTAATTAGCTTTGGTGGTGCTAAAAAAATTATATAAGCAATATAAGTTTTCTAACGTTATGTTATAAGGTGGATCTCAACTCAAACAAGCATGCAGGAAGTCATATTTAAAGATTAAATGTAAAGATATGGAGAAATGTGCATGCAACACAAAGAAAGAGAAATATTCGGAAGAAAATTATTAGGAGTTCATCCTTTCAACACAAGCAAGAAAAGGAGAATAAGATTTTTTAAGTAGCATGTTTCTAAACTAAAAAACCATACCAATGTTACTTTTGTGAACAAACAAGTTATTATGTCAAATGGTGCCCAAAAAGTCCAAAAAGGATATGAAATTGTACAGTCAATTAAAGCTATGATGCCCATAAAAGATGATGAGGACATCAAATCTCTTTTTGAAAAACATTCCAGTAAAGATAAAGAGACACTGTTTGCACAGCCTGACTATGAATCTACTGATGATGAAGTCTCTTCTCTTGGTGAAGAATATGATGAACCAATCTACAAACTATGAATCTACTGATGATGAAGTCTCTTCTCTTGGTGAAGAATATGATGAACCAATCTACAAAATGAAATAATCTTATTTCAAGTTAGAGCCTAAAAAGCCAATAATAACACAACTATACGTAAAGCTACAGTTGCTTATAGAGAAGTATCAGAAACCAATCCCAACTATTAGTTATATAGATACAGATTCTTGTAGAAGTGTAATGAAATCACATAGTCTTCCATCAAAAGAATGACAACCTTATAAAGAATACTTTACTACAACTGACGATAAATCTTTCAAGATAGATCTTATCACAAAGAGAATGATTGGGATAAATTTCTTCCCAAGTTGTATTGTTTGGAAAAAAAATATTATGAAGAAATTTTTCTGGTCCATCTATTGTCAAGAAAAAAAGTTACAAATCTTTCCATACGGGATTCGTTACAAGTAAGATTTTTATAAGTAAATTGAGGATCGTTACATCTTCGAGCTATAAGATGTTCCTACTGGATATGAAAATATCAGAGATCAACTCTTACGATTTTGCCTGAAAAGCCATGACTAACTCAATCATCCACATCCATTTTGGTAGAACTAAGAATTTTATGTTCAATTTCCATTCAAAAAGAACCAGGATATTAATCCAACAAACTTTACTCATCCAGGAATGAATCCAAATGACTTAAAGATGGCGCAAGAAGAATGTGCTATCCTTATGAAACAAGGATTAATCGAGCTGACCAAATCAGATTAAGCATGTCAAGATTTTTTATATGGAAAAGAGAGAATAAAAGAATAGTGGAAAAAAGAGGTTAATTATTGATTACAAGTCTCTAAATCATTTTCTTTAAGATGACAAGTTTCATCTACCCAAGATAAATACGCAGGTGTTATTCCTAAAAGAAGCCAAAATATTCTCCAAGTTTGATTTAAAAGTTAGATTTTGGCAATTGGATATTGACTCAAAGTTAGATTTTGACAATTGGATATTGACTCAAAGAATCAACATAAGATAGTATTTTTGCATTTCTAATGCCTAGTACCATTAGGTAGTCATGTCATTTGGGCTAAAAGTCACCCCATCATTATTTCAAAAAGTCATGGTAAGGATCTTTGAAGGTATCCTATTAAGTTCTTTAATTTACATTGATCATTTACTCCTTTACTCTCAGACCCAATAAGAGTATCAAGCCCTATTGCAACAATTTTTGGACTTTATAAAAAAAATATGGGAGCATGCTTTTAACCTACAAAAGCTAAATCGATTCAGCCCATAAAGCATTTTTGGGTATGAAGTTTTATGATAGTTTATACCAACCTAGCCATATATAGTTGGTGAACTACTAAAATTCTTCGATATAAACCTTATTGCTAAATAGATCTTACAGTTTCTAAGAGTCATGAATTATATTAGGGATTTTATCCCTCATGTGTCATAATATGTCAGCCAACTATCAGAGTTCTTAAAGAAAAAGCCACTACTATAGGGTTTTGACCACACAAAGGCAATCAAGCAATTAAAAAAGATCAGTCATTATCCAACTATAATGAAGATTCCTAACAAGGGGAAACGAATCTTGCAGACTGATGTCAATGAAGATTTCTGGAGAGAAATCTTAATCGAGGAGATAGAAGGACAAGTTTTACCATGGACATGCTAGAAGACAATTTAAACCCTCAGAAGGGCATTATCACGTAATCTGCAAAGAGTTCTAACAACTAAAAAAGGTATAGAAAAGTTCAATTTTCATCTCAATCCTTATCTCTTTGCAGTCGAAATAGATAATATGTACTTTCCAAAGATACTAAATCCAAACAAAAAAAATTTGCCAGAGAGTCAATTGCTTCGTTGAAAAGATTAGTTTTCCTGCCACTTCAAAGGCCATCAGAACATCCTAGCTTGTTTTCTTTTTTAGCCTCAAAAGCATATCGGCCTTATTACTCCTTCCAAAAATATTCATCTTACTATCTTAATAGTTGACTTGCCTAGTATTGCCAAGACAGAGATTCTTCCTCCCATTGCAAGCTCACCTATTACTATTGATGAGATGGATTCTCTTGCTTGGATAAGCCTTTTCTATGACCTTCACCTCTTCTTTAACTATCAGATAATGCACTGTCGTACTTATGGACATTATCCACTCTCTATGCATATGTTATCTCTCTTACTCCCTAACGAGTCTATCAACATTGTAGTGATTGAAAAATGTAGTTTCCCTCTCATAGACTTTCTTTGAATGGTACCAACCACTGATAAGATGGAGAACACAACTCTCACAGGTTATTGAGAATCTTAAGTTATGAGAAACTTCGATAGAGAGGCAATCAACCTAATGGTTCTTTGTTCTTTATCAACCATATAACACAGCATATGATAGATTTATCTATTTTGAGAATTAGGTGTATTTCCAGCGTACCTCAGTCCAATAGCCAAGATATAAAGAATATTTCCTTAAAAGCCTTAGGCATTTTTTTAAGGACTTAAACCATTTTGCTAAATATGCCCAACTATTTTTTTTAACATCTATTGGATCTTACCCAGAAGAATTCATTTATGGAGAACCTTAAATGCCAAACTTTGACATTCCAAACAGCTCAATAGACTTGGGCTTCGACGCTACAGGACCATCTCAGACTCAAGCCTCCTCCTTCCAAGATGCCCAAGATCTAGATGATAATATTCCCATCATCGATGAAGAGGAGCTAAATATACTTTTAGAAAATTTATGAATTGAGGAATCTAAGCACCAGTAAAAAAATGAAGAACAACTAATGATGGTATTGATGATGTGATAGAGCACACCTTTATAAGAGCTCCAAGATACACAAAGAAGACTATAGCTAAGACCTAGATATGCTAAAATTGTAGCTAAGACCTAGATATGCTAACCAGGACACAAATCCTTTCTCCTTTACGGGTGTCAACTCTTAAGGCCTTCCTCTTAGAGATCTAAGCTAACCAATTATCCTTGTATAACTTATAACTCAAACAAGATCATAAGTCTGATACTTTCTGATGCACAGAATCTTTATACAAAGGCAAGTGTGGAGTATACTTGTATCTTTGTGTAACAAAATTAAACTTATTGAAGAATTAAGCTTTTAGGGGAGAGAGATAATGTTTTGAGAGAAGTCATATGGAAACACACAACTTTTATTGATAAAACTAACTTAAATTTGAACTTATAAAAACTTATGAAATTTTGTTTACAATGGGAGAGGTAATTTACTTATATAGACAAAAGAGATTACAAAACGACAAACATCTCTAGATAAGATCAAAGTCACATCACACCCCAAACAGATAAGAAAATCACATCAATGAAAGATAAAAATAATGTCACGTCGTATAATAAATGGATGATACGATGTCACATCACAAACGACTCCTAAACATAAAGAAAAACAATTAAATAGAGAGACCCATAATAATAACAAGAATCTTAATCTTCATCCCTATCAGATAAGTTCTTGCCACGATTGTAGATTAGATGGGAAAACCCCTCCACTCATGTTGTCAGTACTATCATTAGTTGTTCTTTTTCTTTTACTAGAGCTTGCTTCCTTGGTGTGTAAATTTTTCAAAAATTTATTTAACTCCTCTTCATGGATGATGGGAATATCATTGTTTGAATCTTAGGCATCTTAGAAGGAAGAGGCTTGAGTCTAAAATAGTCTTACAATGTCAAACCCAAGTTTATTAAGCATTTTGGAATGTCAAAGTCTGACATTTGAGGTTCTCAATAAACGAATTCTACTAGTTAAGGTCCAATATATGTAGAGACAACTAGTGGTGCATATGTAGGAAAATGGTTTAGGTCCTCAAGAAAATGTCTAAGGCTTTTAAGGACATTTTTCTTATGTCTTGGGCATTAGACTGATGTATAATGAAAATGCAAGTGATTCTCAAAGTAGATAAATCCATCATGTGTTGTGTTATATTGTCGATTAAGAATAAAGAAGCATTAGTTGGATTGATCCTTTAATGAATTCTCTCATAACCTTAGATCCTCAGTAACCTATGAGAGTTGCATCATCCAGCTTATCAGTAGTTGGTACCACTCAAGAAAAGTCAACAAGAGGGAACCTTCATTTTCTCTATTACATAAATGTTGATGGACTCGTAAGGGAAGAAGAGAGATAGCACATGTATAGAGAGGAAATAGTGTCCATAAATAACAAAATACATTCTCTGAGAACAAGCCATTGATGAAAAACATAGAGAGATATGGTGCATGAATGTTAAACAAAAAGTGTTAGAGGTAATAGAAAAGGCTTATATGGGAAAGGAAAGTTATCTCACCAATTGTAATACGTGTGCTGGCAATAGGAGGAAAGAATTTACGTCTTCGTAGTGTTGGGCAGGTTAGACATTGAAAAATGGTGAGGAATGGTTCTAAAGGGAGTGATATGGCTTATATGCTTTGCAGGCCGAAAAAAGAAATCAACTAAGATGTTCTGATGACTTTTAATATGTTTAACAATGAATTTATAATGGGATAACCCGTCTTTCCAACGAAGCAATTGGCTCTTTGGCATAAGTTTTTTTTTGGATCTAGTATTTTCAGAAAGGACAATTTTTTTTTTGGATCTAGTATCTTCAGACAGGACATATTGTCCATTTCTACTGTAAAAGGATAAAAGCTGAGATGGAAATTGAAATTTGCTACACCTCCTTTAACTGCCATAATCTCTTTGTAAATTGTGTGATAATGCTTTTCTGAGGGTTTCAATTATCTACTAGCATATCTACAATAAGACCTTTGTCCTTTCATCTCATCGATTAAGATCTGCAAGATTCGTCTTCCCTTGTCAGGAATCTTCAGTGGATGTATATGCTAACTGATCTTCTTTAATTGCTTAACTGCCTTGATCTGGTTAGGACCTCATGGTGGTGACTCTTTCTTTAATAGCTTTGACAGCTAGCTGACATATTCTAACACATGAGACATAAAATTCCTAATACAATGCATGATTCCGAGAAACTATTGGATATGTTTAACGATAAGGTTCATATCGGGGAAGTTTAGTAGTTCACCATCAATCTGTAGGTTGGGCTAGTAGTAACCATTATAAAGTTTCATGCCCAAAAATTATATATAGATTGGAACCAATTTAGCTTTTACAGGTTAAGAGCATTATCTCATATTTCTTTGTAAAGTACAAAAATTGTTGCAATAGGGCTTAAAGCTCTTGTTGAGTCTGAGTGTAAAGGAAAATAGCATCAATGTAAACTAAAGCACCTGATTCATAGCTGTTTGAAACAATAATTGGGCGATTTCTATCCCAAATGGCATGACTGTCCACTAGTATTGGGCATTAGGAATGTAGAATGTTGTTTTATGTTGATCATTTGGGTCAATACCCAATTATCAAAATCTAACTTTTAAGTCAAACTTTAAGAATATTTTGGTTTCTTTTAGTACTAACACCTGCATATTTATCTTGGGTGGGGGAAACTTGTCATCTTAAAGTAAAATGATTTAGATGCTTGTAATCAATAACAAATCTCTTTTTTCCTCTGTTCTTTTTTTCACGTAAAAAGCTTGGCATACCCGATCTAATTTAGTCAGCTCGACTAGTCCCTGTTTCAAAAATATAGTACGTTCTTCTTGTGTAATCTTTAAGTTATCTAGATTCATTCCCGGATGGATGGACTTTTGGATTAATAGTCTCATTCTTCTTGAATGGTAATTGAACATAAAATTTTGAGCTCTATTATAATGGATGTGGATGAATGAAGTTGTCATAGCTTTTTATGCAATATCGTAGGAGCTAATCTTTGATATTTTCATACCTAGTAGGAACATCTTGTAGATTGATGATGTTGTAGCCCTCAATGTACTAACAAAAATTTTGTTTGTAATGAATACACTTTGGCAAGATTTATAACTTTTCTACTTGACAATAGACATCTATCCCAATAAGTATGTCAGGACTAGAAAATTTTCTTCCTAATGTTTTTATCCAAATAATACAACTTGGGAAGAATTTTATCTCAATCCTTCTCTTCGTGATAAGATCTATCTTGAAGGATTTGTTGTCAGCTATGATAAAGTACTCTTCAAAAAATTGTCATTCTTTTGTAGGAAGAATATATGGATTCATTACACTTTTACAAGAGCTTGTATCCATAAAACCAATAGCTAGGATTGGTCTGTGATACTTCTCTATAAGCAACTATAGCCTGACGTATTGTCATGTTACTATTAGCTTCTTAGACTCTAACTTAAAACAAGACTCTTTAGTTATGCACATTGGTTCAATATCTTCTTCATCAAGAGGAGACTTTATCATCAACAAATTCATAGTCAGGCAGTGCAAACAGTGTCTACTCATCTTCAATGACTATTATTCAAAAAAAGATTTGATATTCTCATCATCTCATCGAAACTTCAAATGACTGTAGGATTTTTATATCTTTTTTGGACATTTTTGGGGCGACTTTTGGCATAATGACTTAGGTTGTCCACAAAAGTAACATCGGCATGGTTTTTTTGTTTCATAAGCACACCACCTAAAGAACCTTATTCTCTTTTTCTTCCTTTTGTTGAAAGGATAAACTCTTAACGGTTTTCTTCCTAAATGTTTCTCTTTCTTTGTGTTGCATGCACATTTCTCAATATCTTTGCATTTAATCTTTAAGTACAGCTTCTTATATGCTTGTTTGAGCTGAAATCCACCTTTTAACATAGCTTTGACGAAATGTTGTTCACATAATTTATCCATTGGCACCAAAGTTAAAAGGTATATTTCTCCTAGAGATATTTTAGACATGACTCTGTGAAAAGAATTAATTGTTCTTTGTAATTTAGGATGCAACTCTTCAAGAAGGAAAACATTGAATGTGTACCAAAGATTGGCATCATTGAAGTCATTGAGAATATAATATTTTTCAAACATTCTTCGAAAATGCTTCTATAAATCTTTTTTGATCATAAAGCAGCATTTCAAAGTAATCTACTCATATCTGCTTTGTCGATCAATGAGTTGGAAATCACCAATAAACTCTTTATGGATCATTCTTAATAAGGAACTAGCTTTTGAAAATTGTAATACTTGCATTAGCCTATATTCAATAAAGCTTTGAAACCATTCTCTTGCGGCCTGTTTGGTTTGACGGAATAGCCATTGGCTCTGTTTGGCAATCGGCTGATTGTATTAGCTGTTAGCTGATTCTATCAGCTGATAGCTGATTCTATCAGCTAATTTGACCAACGAATTGCATTAGCTATTTGTTAAATATGTTTGGTAAAATTAGTTGTTTAGTATTAGTTGTTTATGTGTAAAATGACTTCTAAGGACATAACTTAAAAAAAAATAAGAAAAACCAATTTACCTTGTCCCTGCAAATTTGATTTTTAACCATTCTCATTAGTCTAAGTATGTTCAAATGTTCAATCATGTTCAAGAAGTCGTGTATTGGG
>JAOTAZ010000003.1:23529074-23543710 GCA_025629785.1 Erythroxylum oxycarpum
TTTTAGGGATCCTATATCTGATTTTTTCCTCCTATATTTGACTATCTAATACAGTATCTACAACATAGATTCTCACATCAGCTACCAGTTACAAGAGCGAATAGTCAAAATAAATGATCTTCTTGAATAAAGTACACCAGTTAAAACAGTTTTAGACGTCTTTACCTTGCCAGCCAATATCTCAAATTCGAGCAGTTCTTCAACAATATTTTCAAGAACTCGACGATTTTTCTGAAGCATTTCTTTTGCTTTAAAGTATGCCAAATCATAAATCTGCAAGAATAGAACTTCCAAATGTTACTAAAAGAAATGCTGTCTTGACCACTGGAATCAGTTAGAAAGGATCATAGTCCTAAACTATCAGAAGAAAATGTTTACCTTTTCAACTTTAGCTGCCATTTCGTACTCATAGTTGTTACCCATGCTTAACGATGTACCCTAAAACAGTGTGTAGAACATCCCCTTGTAAATGGTATGCTTGAAATCTTTTAATTTTCTGAGTTTCAGAAAGTTATATCCAATATTTCCAAAAGCAACACATGACCTAACTACATGACCTAATCACATGGCATTTCTAACAGATTTGATTGTAATTATTGCTCAAGCAGGAGCAAAACAATTAAACAACATAAGGCATACTTTTTATTTGCTTTTAACCATATTTTGAGCTGAAAAGAATTTGGATTACCGCATTGTTACTAAAATAAATAGCTGGACTATCATCAGGACCCCATCCATACTGAATCACCATCCGTGTGGCTATCTAGTACAATTTGGAGACAACATTAGATACATGGCTTACTGAGATGATATAGAAGCATTGAGCATTTAGTTGGGTGACAGTAACCTCCTGGGCCTGTTTAAGTTCTGCAGCAGAAAGAAAGTTTTCTTCTCCAAAAGGAAGTAATAGTTGGGATGCAACATATGAACCAAAACAAAATACTAGCTTCTTTTCCAGATATGATCTCGACTCCAAATTCCCATTCAAGGACCCTTCACTCCTGGCCTTACTAATCTTTGTGCATCCAATTCCCTGCAAAAGGAGAAATTAAACAGCTTCCCTCTTTCATTCTGTGAGTCTGGAAAATATAGTGATTATCAACGGTCATTTTCCTAAAAATATTGTTTTCAGAAAGAAAACACTATTATGAGCCAGAAAATAACAATACAGAAAATAGAACATATAAGAACGTAAGAAATTCCTGGGTAATTGACCCCTGGAATCTCTCACAACAACATCAACTAATTCCTGAAACAAAATTATCTAAAAATCTGTCCGCTTGATTTTATTGTTGTTGAAACCTAAGAAGCACAGATACGGCAAAATGGAGTCATGTCCGCGTGTCGGACACGTGTCTGACACGGACACCCACAAAGAGTGCATATATATGCACCATGTTTTTTTAAAGGGGCTTATAAAGTACAAAATATGTATAAACTATCAAGATATTGAAAGTCTTGAAACATATTAATCAATACATATCATATTATGAATTCTGAATTTTTTTCTTAATTCTAAATTTTATGATACATATATATATATATATACCGTGTCCGTGTCCGTGTCCGTGTCCACCAAATTTTAGAAGTTGGTGTGTCTCCGTGTCCGTGTCCGTGTCCGTATCCGTGTCGTGTCGTGTCGCGTGTCTGTGTCCGTGTCCGTGCTTCTTAGGTTGAAACCCATTCCTTCGCCCATTAGGGCTGATTTGTTTTTATTTTTATTGGTCCTAGCAATTGATTCTCGTTATGTTAATTTCGTTCTATTGTAAAATTGATTCATGTTGAGCCCGTTTTTCCTAGCTCATATACAAATGACAGGAATCTGATATTATAATTTCCATGTTTCTTGTAGCAAATTGGCATGCCACCTCACTAAATGGCTACGAGGATTATCCATCTTTTAGTAGTTCCAAATCCATCCCTTAGAGGACAATTTAAATAAACTTGGTTACAACAGAAATTACTAACCTGCCAAGAACAAGGCTCCAACCATAGATTATCAACAATGTCAAAGTTGGGTAATAGAATTGCAATAAGACCACGACCAGCAGCCCAAACAGCATGTGGGAACTTGGCCTCCCTTGTCCACTGTCACATTTTAAACTCTATGAGCTAACTAGTAACATATCAGATGGATGTGATGTTCTGTACATTATTGCAAAAATCTTTTGTACGATCACTACAGCCTCTGAAAGAAAAACCACTTGGATTTCCAATTTCTAGCTAAAGCAGAGAGAATGAGAAATGAAAGCGGGGGAGACTCATTGCTTGGTTTCTATCATAGTCAGACAGACTTAGCTACATCATCTCCCAATATTAGGTTCCTATAACACACCTGAGACAGAAATCTAGTGCGTTAAAAAGATCACATGTTCTTTGTTAATGAAAAGTTAGTAAGTGTCAAGAACCTACATGCTGTATGTTTAATACTAAACTTCTCACCAAATTAGGCAGCCCTTTATACCATATATAGTCTTACAGAAGGCAAGCTATTTCTACAAAGGAAAAGCTTGCATGCATTACCATATTAGAAGGGGACTTGAGTTCAAATATCATTCTTTCAAAAGAAACCACTAAAAAGCACAAAGGGCAGAGATACGTCAATGCTCTTCAGCAAGTCACATTACAAAGGATTTTGAATTATTAGAAAAGTTAATAAATATCTTTCACAATTTCTATTTCTTTCATGGCATCTTTGTGAAAAGTTGAAAATAATAATACGGTATATGGTAATGTAATAGTATGCAAACAGTATAAACTGAATAAAGCAAAGGTCAATGTCATGTCTCTTAATAACTTGTCATAAGAATATAAGTCAATCTAATGGTAATTAAAAAAGAGATATACGTAACTCTGTGCAATGCCTTATAAAAAGGAGTGGAACATGCTAGTACATGGAAAAAGAATGTCTAAACATTATGCTCAACCTTGTAATAACAACACAACTGCTTACATCAATAGGGGGATTTAGGAGTTCCATTCCATTGCTTATCTGACCATATGGCTCCATTAGATCAACCACATTCTGGAGATCTTCTTTCGTCAATGCTAGTCCCAGATGATTCACCAGCATCCTACTCAATTTCTTTGCAGGCATAGTTTTCTGAACCCATTTAGGAATAAATCTTCTGAAAGTCTACAACATAAGTTGAGATATAATTACAAATCCATTGTTATAGATGAATCAGAAACCAGTTAATATAGAATTGGAATTTCCTTTTATGATAATGTCTATCTTCATTATACATGTTTCAGAAGCAATTAATCTAACCAAAACAGACGTAACAAAATAATAGTTGTAGACAACTTAAGATTTCCAAGTGAGTCACTATGTTAATGAAACTCTCTACAGATAAAAAAAACTTATATCAATTATAAATTCATAAATTCATCTAATAAATTGGCTTCTGAGAATTGTAGTTAGCCAGAGATGCATATCTACAGACAAGCAATTTTAGGGATAAGACAAAAAAGACAATCTGCTAATTGGGTGTATTTGTACTGCAAAGAAAAAGAATCATGGTCAGATGAAGGACTGAGCTAGTGTACCAAGATATGCATACTTAGGTCATCTCAAGGAATAATGATTAAACAGAAATCTGTAAATTAACAAACACTTGGAAAGAGTAAAGGTGAAAACAAAATTTTTCTCAGAATTATTTTAAACAAAAAAATGTGAATTGGTACTTGAAAAAGACGTGAATGTCATCTCAAGAATATCTGCACATTCAGGAATTACCTTCTTCCAATCTACATAGTCAACAAGATCCTCATCCATGGACTCTTTTGCAGCCATATGTAAAATCTTCTCCCTTTCTGCTTGAGTCGGTTGCTGAAGATAAAATACCCTATCCATCCGACCAGGCCTTTGTAAAGCTTCATCAATTTGTTTGATGTTTCTAGTTGTCGCCATCAAAACAACCCCATCTTGTTTCTCAAACCTGTACAAGTATAGTGTAGCTAACAGGATGAGGACACCAAATAAAAAGAAAGATTATGAGTTGTAAACCAGTAGCATTTAATTTCCTTACAAAACTAAAATTAATGCATTGCAAAGAACTGGCATTAAGGAAATAAGATGGCAACACAGCTCTACAAGTTAACACATTAAGAAATTAAAACAAAAATGAGAGAGAGGAAGAGAGGGAAATAGAACAGAGCCAAATATTGCAAAATCACATTGGGTATCAAGGTAAAAACAAGTTAGCCACGAAAAAGATGTTAGTCTATAGGCCATAAACTTTTTGATGTTCAATCTCAATTTTCTCCATGGAGTAGGTGTTAATATATAGGTCATAAACTTTTGATGTTCAATCTCGATTTTCTCCAAGGAGTAGGTCCAAGAGAAAGTATACAGATTTACCCTTTAAGCCTCTCCTCCACCCACAATAAGTAATATCAAGAAGAAAAAGAAACTAAAAATCAAATTGAGAACAGAATAGTTGGTTAACATAAGCAACTAAATACTATTAACTTTATATTCTTCCAATGAAGAATTCCCTATAGAAAAGAAAAATAAGTTTGCATGACATTTGCACTTTATCACCTCAAAGTATATCAAGGACTTTGGTCAAGCTGCAAAATACTCAGGGAATTACCCATCAAGTTCCACTAGAAGTTGATTAATGAAGGCCTCGTGATCCTGTTTTTTAGTATGAATGAACTTGCCACGGACACCGGCAAAAAGGTCAAAATCCTCCACAAAGATGATCACAGGTGCCTAGAAGTGACAATTGACAATCAGCAAATATAGAATGAGCATGTTTAATAGATGTACCTGTTTCTCTCATGGAAAAGGAACATTAATTAATTATCAACAATTATGCAGTGAAATTCCAGTTATAACCATTTTTGAAAAAAAAAATCAATTATGTACCTCAAGCTTAAGCCATTTACATACCATCAGCAAAAATTACAGCCTACTGCCAAAGCTAAGGTAACAAAACTCAATACTTTCTAACATAGAACTTCATCAGAACTTGTTGAAAAATGTAGAACAAAAAGGTTTCTAAAGAACAAAGGTAAATTCCAAATGTGCAACATGTTGGCAAAAGTTTCTACATTCAAAAGAAGATTTTGAAATGAAATCTTACAAAGACTTAATGAAGACTATTTACTAGGCAACAAACACTCTCAGAAAGCTAAATTTTCTCATCCAAACAGACTCAAATAGAAAATTCATCCTTAGCTGTAGCAAAAGGTGATGATATTTCAGCCATCCACTGTTAAATTACCAGTGTTGTATCGCAGGTAATTTTGGAGTTAAACAGGCTAGTTTTCCATGTTATAGTGACATAATATGTAAAATCCTTGTGTCTTTCAGAAAATTCAAAGTCTAAACCAGAAACTTCTCACAAACAGAAATACAAACCCGGCCAGGAAGAAACTACAATTGTGAAACAGAAGCATTCATCATTAAAATTCAGAATAACCAGAAAATTATCACCATTCTCTCCTATCACACTAAATATCCGCAAAGCAATGCAGAAACGAAAGGTAAAGAATATGGAACAACCAAATCCCTAGCGGTTTGAAATAGTTCTCTAACATTCGATGCACTTTGGCCAACCCATAATCCAGCCTCCAATTGCTGGGCTTTAACTTTGACAACAGGCACCTTAGCTTCTGCAGCAATAGCCAGTGCTAGAGAAGTCTTTCCTGTTCCTCTCTCACCTACAATGAGAACTCCCTGCAATATAACCTCAAATGTTTTACAAGTTGGCATGACCAAATTAGAAATAAACGTCTACCCGGCAGCAAAAATTAACACTCTTAAGACTCACAAACATCCAAAGTTCAAATTACACTTCCAACAACCACATAAGAGAACCGTAATATGCAGATTAAATCAATCAATGCCTTCAATTTAGTTGGAAAACGTTCAGCTGAAAACTACCAAAAATGGTGGAAAGAAATCCCTTAATCCTTAATTACCCAAAAAAAAAATCCCTTGATCCTGATCAGCTCACAATTGTAGTCTCCAATTACACACAATATGACTATCATGCAGCAAATACTATCTAAAATTGCACATTGATGAAGCCAAGTTAACCCAATCTAGAAATAACATCCAAGAAATTTGATCCTTATGATTAAGACTTATGAGAAACACTGGAAGTCTTGATGACTGCCAACAAGATGTGATTGCATAAACTTATTGCATCACAGCTTAATTCTTAGATAGCAAGTCTGAGATAACCAAAGAAAAGAAGGCACAAGATGAAACAATGACATGCATGAATACAATTTTTACTATTGATAAAGTCAAGAATAACATACCCGAGGTGCACGGGCACCCATCTCCTGGAATGCACTAGGATTTTGTAGAAATGCTACAACTTCACTGATCTCCTCTCTCATAGACTCAATGCTAGCAAAATCCTTCAAAGGTATAGGAGGATTCTTCACCCTCTGGAAAAACAGTTCAGGCTATTATAATCCATCTTAACAAACTCATAAATCAGATAGTGCCTATGAAATAATTATGAACCTTCATTCGGTCAAAAGCACTTCTAATAGGGTCGATTCCAGCCTTCTTTTTACGTTTGATTCTCTTGACCTTGTAATTAATGTAGGCTTTCTGCAACATAGCATAAAGAGAGAGAGCACTGAAAAACAATCGACTAGAACTATGTTCCAGGAGCAGAAGCACTATTGAGCAACTAAACTCCAAAGCAAAGTTGCTCAAAATATATAAACAAGACCAATGATGTTTTGTTTCTTAGTCAAAGAGAGACCAGTTATGCAGGTAAAAAGTGATTCAATGGATCCCACAAATGATCATGTAAGGCCAACCCAAATCCCAAAACTATAACTGGAGTATTGAATGACAAAGCAAGTGAAATAAGAAACAGAAATTACTGACAGCAGATGAGAAAATATTGTACTACTACAGAATGTTAACAGCAAGAAAGGTGAGCTCGGTATCATTTGGAATGGGTAAGACACCATTGGAAGTCCCAATTCAGGTAGAAACTCATAGCATTGAACTTCATAAGCAAGATTAAAAAATATAATAAACTTGGAAATCATTGATCTTTAAATTGTCCTTGTGAAAACCTTTCACTTTTGGGACACTCGGAATTGGAATTTTGACCCTAAAAATGCATATTACGCTGTATGCTGTCAAATGCAATTAGAATTTTGATTCCAAAGAACTTAAGTGGAGCTATTTTTGTTAAAATTCCAATTCTTAAGATGAACATAAAAAACCCAGTTCCTAATAACCTGCTTCTCTGTAATTTATATTCACTAAAACTTACCATAATTGCAATTGAAATCAATCCAAAACAATTCCAGTTCCAAATTCAGGATGACAAGTTTATAGTAATAAATTTGGCAAGTCACCGGAAAAAGCAGCAAGAAGAGAATTCGGAGTACAGGAAACCCATAATAAATAAAGATAATGCTAACTAAAGGGAGGAGCAACAAAGTCCACTTTTACAATGAAATCAACCCTGTTGAGAACCAAGGCTTATCTTTACATGTGAAAAGTAAATTTTCCAAGGTTTTGAATTCTAGAAAGAATTAAGAAGACTACCATTGAATAAAGCCATAATAATACAAATAATGCGAAACAAACAAAATAAGTTTGAGCTATAATTCTCTAAATTTTTACAAATTCCAACTTTACCAAAAGAAATACAGTGATATCTTATTCAAATTCCATAAAGTATTATGAATTATAGTGATAGCTGCAAAGGGGAGTATATTAATTCAGCTATTTCATCGGCACATTAACATCCAATTAACGCAATGGGCAACTCATGAAACACTTGAGCTTTATAATAATGTTATAGTTTCATACACATTGGCTACAGAATTAAAAGAATTGCATCCATTACTTCTCACACATATTTGGTTTAAAATTTCCTTAAAGAACCACAATATCTACACTTTCCTTTGGAGGTAGTAAGTTTTAACTTTCAAGACCTTGATTATAATGTTACAATTTCCACGTCATTTTTTTCTTGAAACCTAGTAACATCAAGAATCAAAACTATTCACCAAAACCAAAGTAAAGCTCTTCAAAACCGAAGCAGTTACCAATAATATTGGCAATGATCATGAGAAGGAACAGAACCTTATAGTTTTTACAACACCCAGATTAGGACCAGTTTAAAATATTCAGAACTTGAAAAGGTTATTAAAACCAGAAGAAAGAAGGATAAAGTGGTACCACTCTCTGCAACTTCCTCAAGTTTGGATTTTTGCGTAAAGGTCCAAAACCAAGAAGCCTTGGAAATTTTTTCTTCATAAACCGTAATACATGGTACACAATGTATCCATATATGAAGGTTCTAATGATGAACCAAAAGTACCACTGAAAGCCATCTCTTTTCCTGGACCTAAAACTCATTTCTGCCTCAGATTGCCATCTCAAGTACCATGTTGAGGCAACAGATTGACCAATTTCCTCTGGCCAAGCCATTCCCAGTCTCATCCTTACCTGTACAAGAAGAAGAAGCTTAACACTATTGAAACATACGCATGCAAATATAATCACTTGTGAAACAAGCCATAAGCTTTGAATAATCAGTTACCGGGAAAGGAATGAGTAACTCCAGCATAGGAAAAATTATCACCATCATTATATCATCATTGAGATTTTTAATTTTTTCTAACAACAATTCTCTCCCAGTTGATACGACGTTGTTCTTCCACAACTCATTTAGGCATTGGCAAGAAAGCCTTATCATTAAGAGAAACTGTTGATGGAAATTCAATTCTGAGAAAGGGATCCACATCAGATACACTGCAGTTGGTATACCATTTGCAAGCAATTTCATGTAGAGCCCATCAAAACCTCCAAAATCTTCAAAAAGCATATCAAATTCCTGAAGTAAAACCATTATGATTTATTATTTTTTAGAATGACCTATTTATAGGAAAGAGATGAATTTGACAATATCCTATATAACCTTAACGTCAACATAAAATTCCTTTTCATCTCCCTTCAGTGTCATATACATAGCACCCCAATCATGCCTGATTCGAACGTGTTCCACTAATTTTTTTGATACAACATGTGGAACAGCCAATGGGTCCATTTCCCACCTTTTCTTCTCATCATTGTACCAAGTATTTGCAATCACTCTATCTCGATCCAAAAGAATTCGTTCCTGCAATCAATGTATACCGCATGGTTGATGATTAAATAAAATCAAAATGATATTCAAATATCAACATGTAATAAGACAAATAGCAGCACATAGAGATATACAGAAAAGATAGACTTTCAAATTTAAAAAAAAAAGTAAGGTAACAAATATTACATGGATACCTTCACCATTTACATTCTTTGACTGATAAAACTAAACCCTGAATCTGCCCCAAGAATATACCTAAAACTTCCAACATCAAGCTATTAATAGAGAACTAAATGTCATGACATAATTCTACACATTTCAAAAGGGGAAAAAATATCAATATCACTTGAGAAGAAGAAAATTTCAACTATTGAAGGAAATAGAACAAATATCAAGGTAGGAAGAGGTGAGGTTGCAAGAAAGGATTGCAACAGTTTGGCAGCTTATATGCATTCCAGCTTAGATTTTAAAATTTTTCAACGCTTTCTGATGAATAGGCATGGTTCATGTGACTGCATAATCTAGCTACTTAAAAAGCTTGTGTGGAACTGTCCTGTATAATTAAATGGAAACTAGACTTCAAGGGTCATAACAAATCGCATGATTCCTTCAAATTTACATTGTTTTTTTAAAGTGCCACTGGCACATCAATTAGCTACCTGCTTTTGGGCCACATAGTGTTTACCAAAGTCAACATCTTCCAATAATTTTCTTTTCAGGTCGGCCTTTGATTCTTCACGCCATTTCTTCCAGCCATGGTACAAACGGAGACGTGCAGCCTTAGGAACCACAATTTCTTTATCTCCAAACATCCACTTCAGCTCAACTTCTGGGTAACCCTTCACAACCTCATCTTCTGGAGTTTTTACAACAAAACGCTTTTCATCTCCAAACTTCTTCATCTTTTTTCTCATACGAGCCTCTAGATCCTTCTGTAGTTTACTCGACTCTCTAAGGCCTAGCTTTATACGTATTGCAAAGTCCATTGAATCTTGATCAAATAGAGGTCCAAGGCCTTCAACATCCACAACAGCTGGCAGAATCTTTTGTTCCAGCAATTTTCTCTGTGCAGTTTCCAATTCTTTTTGAATTTCTACTTTGGAGAGCTTGGTAATTGGCCTTTTTTCAGAACTGCAAGAACGATAAGCAATCGTCACATAATAAGTTTTAGCACAACACTCCTATTATCAACAGTGAGTAAGAAAATGATCTAGGGATAAAGGGACAGCATACAATTTCTAATAAAAACACATAAAAACATTGTGCTAAGTATAGAATGGAGAAGCAATATAGTTAAAAACTGACCTTAGTTGCAAGCTTCAAAATATATCACCCAGCTAAAAGGAAAAGAAGCAGGTACTGCATGGCTAATGAGTTAGAACAAAAAATTACAAGAGACAAGCTAAAAAATGCTCATAAAGGTGCACACTGCTTGAAGTTCCTACATTTATTCTGACCACACACCAACACTACTTCAAACAAACAAATGCATCCTCACCTTGCATTTCCTACAAGATCCTATTCCTTCCATTATATTCCCAGAAATGCTTTAGGTCTAACTCATTCAACTATGTGATCTCTATCTATTCACCAGATGCTTTGGTATCTGGTAACCCATTCAAGGATTTCAAGCATATACAACTAAGAGATTTGACAAGTACACTGCAACGGTGGTAGCACTAATGCTTTTGGCCTTTAACCTTAGTCTGCCGATTATAACTGCACTACTTCCATGGAAACTAACTCAACAAGGCCCACAGGCAAAATTTTGAACAGTATGCTAAAAGCAGAGCAAAAATATTAATCATATAAATAACCATCTTTACACCAGAAATTCGATTTCTTTAGTTCGTTTTAGACTGGACCTAATCCTTATGGACGTCAAAACTCAAACTGTACTGAATTACCACTTACCTAGTCTGCTGTCGCTTCAATTCCTGGCTAAACATCTTCACCAACTCGTCACACTCCCTCTCAATAAAGCAAAGCTCTCTAATCCCAACGCTCATTGCCATTGTCTCCCTACGCAAAATTATATCCTCAATCTGACCAACTCTTTCCCATATCCCACTATACTCTTCCTCCATCACTCTCATTTTCTCCTCCAACTCGTCCATTTTGTCCTTCTCCTCATTTGTCTCTGAATTCTCATACTCTCTCCTCAGCTTCATAGACTCGTCTACCATCTCATCTGCACGATTCATCAAGCTCTCTTTTTCTCTTTTCAACTCCCTCACTTCCTGAAATAATTCTTCCATTATCTCTCCTTGCAACTTCTCCTTTTTTGTTTTCACGGCCTTTAACGCCAACTTAACTTGCTCGAGGGCTCCATTTCCCTTTCTAGCCTCCTCTATGCCCTTCAACAACTTTGAAACCTCCACTAACAAACTTCGAGTACTATCGGAATACCCATGCCCCTTTGATTCAGATTGTTCATCCAACTCTTCCTTCAATGCAGCTTCACCAAAAACTGGACCAATAAAAGCCTGGGCAGGCAATGAGCTAACTGAAAAGAACCCAATGGCAATGCAACACAAAGTATACACTATAGACCTTGTAATTGTAATTCCCTTCAGTGTGCATCTTTCGGGTTTTGTGACACACCCAATTGAGAAATTCGATTGCTTTTCCCGTTTTGAGCTCGCAGGTGGATCCAAAAAGCGACCGTGGGCATGTTCTGAACTTAAAGCTACTTTTTGGACACTCCAAACCCGCAAAACCCTCGCTAACGGAAGATTCCTACATGATTTAGAGGTGAATTTCGAGGTTCTCAATCTATATCTGATTGGTGGTGAAGAAAGATTGTGATTTTGAGAGAAATGGAAGAGAGAGGGAGTGAAAACTGAGGCCATGAGGGCTTAGTTAAGTAACAAGGAGCATGCAAAGGAAAGTACGAGGTTGTTGGCCATTGTGGGATTGAGCGAAGACTTGTGAGTGAGTTTTTGGTCACTTCTTCTGAGTTTCACTAGAAGATAATTGCAAGACTCACTCGGGCAGTTCAATTCGAGGGTCTGACAGAAGCATGGACGGGATCGACGGAGATTTTGGTCCGGTTCATGTCCATCCGGTTCTTTCCCCTCCTTTCCGGTTTAGACTTGCACAAAGGGCAGAACTTTTTTGCTTATAAATCATAATGAAAATAATGGATTTTGGCTTTTGGGTCCGTTTTAAAAATACAACCTTTTTCCTTCTATAAAAACTATGCTATTATTGTGAAACAATTCTTGATGGAATTTAATATCTTGAGAGATTACTCAATGTTTGTAAATTGAGTTTAATCTTGATATTTGATATTTAAAAGGTGTAAAATTAATTAACTGTCATATTAACACTTCAGAAAAATAGAATTCACTATAAGCATATAAGTTAAATATAGTCATACACAATTTTCAGGTTTTTTAGTATAATTTTTTATAAAAAATAATATGTAGTTGAGATAATTTAAGAGATCATAAAAATTTAAGAGGTCGCCTAATTATAATTAATGTTTGATTGTTACTAATATTTAAAAAATCGAGTCGGATCAATCGGTTCAACCAAAAATAGTATGAATTAGCTAGTTATCTGGTTCGGTTTCATTTAATAACTTGTATATATAAAAAATAGCTGATTTATTAGAGAACCAACTAGTTTATCAATGAACTAATCGAAATAGTTAATCTATATACCTAAACATCATATTTTAGAAATAAAAACTTTAAACTCTCCTCGCCTTTACTGTTTGTTCTTCACCATCTTCTCTTCACATATCTCATTGCTTCTATAGAAGCATGAAAGTAAATATGATACCTATGGGTAACCCATAGATGCAAAAATCGAGTCCTATTGACTGTCCTTAGGTAGTTATTGTGAATTCAATGGTCGAAGGAATTACGTCCTCTAACATGCGTAGCTAGTTTGAGATAACGAACTTGTTGAAACAACTTTGATCTCTAATTCCTCTAAGACTAAGCACCGCGATCGAAGGGATTGTCTCTACATCTAGTTGAAAAGGACTTCTTGAAGGTTTCAAAGACTATTTTTATTCTAAAGGGTTTGTAATGATTGTTTGAGTTTAGAATGCAATCTTTCTTTCTTTTTTCTTGAAATTATTGCTTCTCTTGTTGATCTCTCTCTCAAAGTTGTAGTGGCTCTTAGGCCGGGTTTCTTCATGGCACAGTGACCATCGGAATTGGGGCTTTCTCTCACAGATGCAATGGTGGAGCTTTAAACTTGGATGGTTGTCTATGTTATTTTCATAAATGACTAAAGTATCTAATGCAATGGAGACAGATTTGGAAAGCCGCCACAGATGGGTAAAGAGCCTAAACGAGAAGCCCATTCTCTTAAAGCCACTCATTAGAGAATACCAGCCAAAAAATGAGTATGTCTACCACTTTCTTTCGCTAGGAATGGGAATAACGTCTGTCATATCTCTCGAACGCAAGGTACTACTCATTTTCTATTTTGGTGCTCCTATTATTGACTTACTAGAAAGGATGAGGGAAGAATATATTACAGGTTCCTATGAGGTATGGGAACTGGATGGATAGAGGAGCGAAAAATCTAAGAGTTAATGAATGGGTTTTGGAGTGAAATGCTTATTCTAGTTATCAATCCATGCATCTATATAGTTCGAGTTTGTTTAGCTTACTGTGTTAGTCAAGGTTTCAATATGTTAAGAGATGACAGATAAGGTAATGCAATTAATAGCTTCATCTATAAGAGTAACAACTATAGGAGATTTCTTCTTTATTCATACTTATTGATTAATTAGTTTCTATAATAGATAAACTCTTTTTCATTTTAATCTCTGATTTTGATAGTTATGTTATATTACTCTATTAAAGTATTCAATTTGTTGATCTAAAACACCAAAACTAAAAGCTACACTTGCAATATTTTGGCAAGATAACACTCGACTATTTAAAGTAGGCTAACCTATAAGAATTTGGTAATTGTTGGAGAAAAGTTTAATAAATGAGTGTGGTTTGATCTCATTCACTGTTCTATTATTGGTTTTCTGTGTATATATATATGGTCATTTGTGTGTCTTGATACTTTTTGAGGCTGATCCTATTGGAAAATACGAACAAAAAACTGAATTCAGTAATTTTAACATTTATGTTTCATAACTGTTGTATTTACTTTCAAGTTATCTATGCCAATATCTAAGCATTAAATCCAATCCATTTGTATACTTCCCTTGGTTGCGTTTATTTGGCATTGAAGGGAAGTTCAAATTTTTTTGGTAGGAATGAAACTTCTGCTTTAGAAACATCATTTAAAAATACTGAATATGATTTGAAAGGTATTCCTTGTAGACTTGCTTGGAAGTTATATTGTCAGTCATTCAAAAATATTGAATATGATTTGAAAGGTATTCCTTGTAGACTTCCTTGGAAGTTTTATATTGCCAAATGACCAATTTTTACAAGGTTGGAACTTTTAAGATTTAAAGGTGCCTTTTTAATAATTTCCTAGCAAAACGAGCTCATTTGTCAGCATAGACGGAGGCACATGGGGCCCAGTGATGCATTGGGCCCCCAAGATTTTAAAAAATTAAAT
>JAOTAZ010000003.1:23569143-23579788 GCA_025629785.1 Erythroxylum oxycarpum
GACATTTAGATTAAAAGTTATGGCAATTGTGCCAAAGTAAGTTAGTAGCAAGTGTCAAGTTTAGTATTAGTATTTCAGCCAGCAACCAGCGTCTCGAGTATGGGCCATCAATCAGGGCTCACCACCCGGGACCGCCGGGCTCCTAGAGCGGGGTCCGACAAGTTAGGCTGATTGACTAGGAAGTTTGAGAACCTAAAGGGAGAGGATCTCTTCTGTTGACTATTTAAGGCCCTAACCACTATTAGGGAGTGATATGAAATGTTTGGATTGTGGATGACACTATAAGAGCTGGGAAACCTAGAGCTCCACACTAAATTAATGAGACTTTTATCTAACTTTCTAGCAATATAGAGATCACCACTTTGTTTATTAGTCCAAATAAAACTTGGACCACTAGCATTTAGGTCAAATAAGGCATAGTCTTCCACACACTTCCTGAAATCACTCATGCTATACATAGCTGAGGAACTCATGGGTTCTACCTTATGAGAGAACATAATCGCATTGAAATCTCCAGCTATAAGCCAAGGTTGATTGCCAACAGTTAAGTTAATGTGTGACAAGGCAGACCAAAGATTCTTCCTATGATTGAGATTATTAGACCCATACACATAAGTGACAAAGAAAGAGAAAGAACAATTTATGGGAGTTACCTCTAAGTGAATCAATTGATCATTTAAGCTAATCATTGAACATAAGAAGCGATCTGGGTTCCAAGCTAACACTATCCTATCATTTGAAGCATGATCAACATTGCTGTAATAATGCCATCTAGGGAACATCTAGGAACAAACATTATTCAAAATAGAAGGAGACCTTATTCTGGATTCAATCAAGCAAAAAAAAAGAAGCTGATAATCTCTTAAGGCAAGCTTTTCCAGCTAATCGTTTATTAGGGCTATTAAGCCCCTTAAAATTCCAAAAAACTAAATTCATAACACAAACAGCTAGAACAGACTCCTACTTTTGTTTCTTCCTAGATTTCCTACTTGTTCGAACAATGAAATCCCCCTCTGCGACTCCCTTAAGACTAGGACTACTAGGAACCAATTTAGAACTAGGAGAGAAAGGAGTGGTACTTACATGATTAACAGCAGGATGGTTTGGATCCTCAAGGTCTCCATTTGATTCCTCTTCCTTTTGGTGATCCTATCTTATTTGGATTGAAGTACTAGCTTCCTTATCACCTTGTTTTTCCTTCTCTGCCTCTTGATCATTCTATTGAGTTTCAGGGTCCAAACTAGGCTTAATATGAGTCTTAGGAATTGTTGGCTCTGTAGGACTTGTCTTATCTGACATTGCAACCTGCTTCTTTCTGTTCTGACTTGTGCTTTGTAGGAGTATCTCCTTCTCTTTCACCAACTCTTGTTGCAATCTTGTAGCAAACATCCTCCCAGACCCAGTGGGTGCCCATTCCTTCTTCTGAGCTTGGGACTCAGGTTTCCATTCATAGTCAATCTTAATTTCTTTGTATTTTAACTGACCTTCTTCACTGTTAGTAGCCAGTTGGAAAGAGAAAGGCCAACTCCTATGTAACTCTAACTTCACACACATCCTAGCATACACTATTTTGGACATCCTTGTTGTCAGAGTATCCATGAGTAAAGGATAACCTACAACACTAGCTATTCATCCCAATCCTTTAGTATTCCAATATTCAACCATTATATTATAAAATCTTGCCCATACTGGAGCTAACCTGACCTCTTCTTGCTCCCCACCATTCAAATGCCATTTTCTAAAAAATAATGGTTTTCCTTGGATGTGCGACGAACCTTTCTCTAATACCATATTTAGTCATATCTCAGTGTCGAATTTAAAAAGGAAATTATTGAAACTAATGATTAAGATTTCCTTAAGCCCATACTCTGCATAGGATTTAGCTAGTGCTTGCTGAACCACAAAAAAAGTAGGACGCTTACCAGTGAAGAAGCCTATCAGTGTTTGTCTAAAGTGCACCATGCCCTGTTTTGCTAACTCTAGAGGAGGTGTGACGTAAATCAGATTCTCCGTGGCCTCTGGAGGATAGTCGGTCAGAGCTTTATCTTGCATGGATGCCTCTATTGCTTCTGAAATGAGTAACTTCCATGTTTTGATGCTCTCCGAAGGTTTAACTTTTGGGGGTTAGGTAGTTGTTTCTGGTGTCAAGGTCGGTGGAGGTAATGGGGTTTTTGTTTGGTATTGGGTAGTTGTTTCTGCAGTATTCTGTTCAGGTATGTAAAAAGGAAATCTCTGCAACTTCAAGCCGATGGAATCCAACCCAAGGCAAGCCTATTCCTAAATTAGTACAGAAAGGAGTTGGTAGCCAACAGATTTCCATAGAAACATCAACGATGTGGAAACCAAGATGCTCATTAAGCAAAATATCAAAGGCACTCCCTTCGGACTGAACTCATATTGAAAATTGAAAATTTAAAATGGAGAAGCAAAAGCAGGTTGACGGTTTTGACCAAAGAAGGATGGGAGAGACTTCAGAAGGCATATGAATAAAGGAGCAAGCAAGTAGCACCTACATCATCCTCGGTAATTCACCAAAGAAACCCACCTTTTAACAAAGATGTAAATGCAGTTAAGAGACTTAACTCATGCAAGGTAGATGGGAACTTCTGGTGTTGATGTGGAATTGATGTGACTTTTGGATTCAGCTATGAAAATGCTGAAAGAAGTTATGTATTTCTTTACTATGGTACATTGTAAATGTTTTGTGTAGCTGGTTAGATGTGCCTTCCTAAAAGGTCACTTTGGCCAGTATAATTGAGTAGGAAGGATGCAGTGGTTGTTTAGATTATTAGGGAACTATTTTTGTCGAGTTCCCTTGTTCATAGGTCAGTTACCTTTTAGGTTTTGGGAGGGGAAGGCCTTCAAGGCAATCCTATGGTTGTACATAAACCCTTTTTGATTAATTTTAATATCTGATTTACCATAAAGAAGAAGAAGAAGAAGAAGAAGAAGAAGAAGAAGAAGAAGAAGAAGAAGAAAATAATAATAATAATGTAGTTAGTAAGGACTATAATAAATATTTTGGTATTTTTGTTAATTATTCTTTTTCATTCCAAATTTATATTTTCAAACCAATTATTGAATATATATTATTATAAATTCTTATGAATAAACTAAATTAAGTAATACTTATTTCATTTTATTTATCATTTATTATATTCCTAAGAATAACTATTATATTCCTTATTTATTCTAAAAGATGAACCAAATATCCTGTTACATTGACTGAGCCTAAATTTGTGGTTTACAATTGTATCAGATTATATCTATTGTTCTCCAAGTTTTTAACCATAATACTCATGTAATCGAAACAACCTCTCTGTCACGTATGAGTAAGGTTGCATACTTTCCTACATTTCCTTAGCCGATCCTTAAAGAGATTTTGGACTCCCAGTTACCATATTTTAGTGGGATTGTTACCTTGTGTTGTTGTTGCTGTACTTATATGCACGAAACATATTTCAAGGTCTGTCAAGTTTAAGCCGTTTCATTGACCTTTAATGACATGACAAAATTTCTATTTATTATTTTTATTGATGAAAGTTTTCTAAATTTTGTTGTTGATATAAGTTTGGAGGGAGACTCTCCAAATACATAATTTAAATAAATGAGACCATTTCAAAGTATGGTGCTGGCTGGCTTATTTTATTACTCCAGGAAAAGGAAATTTCGTCGATCTCATGTATAAAAAGTTTAAAGCCTGCAGCCAGTCTTTAAAGGGACGAGTTCAACACACTCCGCATCCAATATGTATGTCATTCGTCACGTAACACTATTCTGTCTCCTTTAGTTCCTCCCTCCTTTTCATATTATTGTTCCCGTGGGATGTAAACATTTAAGGGAGCCTGTATTTGTATAAATACTTATTCATATTAAAACAGAAAGAAAGTGAAGAGTATTCTTTTGTTACCCATGAATCCCTTTTGACGTTATGTATCATGCAAAATTCTTAATAATGTAATACTATATAAATTCCTTTATCTTTTATATAGATAAAATACTCTCTAGGTATTTGACACATAATAACTCTCTCTCTCTCTTTAATATGGCTGGCATATGATATGAAGGCCATTATCATCAGGAAGCAAATTATCATCAATAAGTACTAGAAGCGTCCCATATTTCACAGAGAGAAGAATTTTTAGTCTATTGGAACTAGTTTAATCTTCGTGTTTACGAGCTTATTCCAGTATCATAAGTTCAATTTGGTAGACATTTGCGGCTAGTCAAGCATATGTAAATATAGCAATCACTAATGGATTAAATACGCGAGTTTCATAGGTGATATGCAAATGAAATTCCATAAGTTTGATAATTCAAAACTTGTTGAATGTAATAAAAGCACCATCATTAACTGATCAATGTTAAGCATGTAGATATCTAAGTAATTTGATAATTTATTTCAGCATAAAAATTTATAATTGTTATTTTTTAATTTTTAAAAATAATAACGTGTAATATATATTTATCATATAAAGATTAATATATTTATATGGTAGATCACATTAGCACTAGTTAAATATATAGTTAATGGCGAACTAATTTTACAATATATTAAAATTTCGAGTAATTTACTACTATTTTCATTAAATATAATAATTATTAAAAATTTAGAAAAACATAAAATTTTAAAATAATTTACCCATAATGTTAACTATTACTAGTCGTATGTAATAATATCCCTTATTCTGCAACAAGAGAATGTATCGAGGAAAGTTCATAACAGGAGAAAGAGGTGATACGATAGGCTATTGCACGCTTAGGTAATGATATAGGTTTTGGTTCAGCCAGATTTTGCTGGACTGGAATATCATCGTTCTTGTCCATGATCTCATGAAACTTCGACTACGTGATACCTGCAAAACAGACAAAGACTCTCCGGGGGTTGTTTTCCAGAAGGCCCCTTCGACGCTCAAGTCAGTATTTTGAGAGAATTGAGGTTATGAGAACGAAGGGACAACTAGGGTTATGAGTCTTGTACCTTAATCACGGTGAATCATACCTTATATACGTTGTTGGTTGTTTCTAGGTTTAGGTCTCTACGTGAATTGTTGTGTTTGCATGGAAGTCGATCTTTTACTATCGGGCCACCAGAGCGTGGGCTTGGAGTTGTACACTTCTAGGCCGGGCCTTATGAGGCCGACCCGACTAGTATGAAACTTTTTAAAGTTCTCAGTTTAGTAACTAGTCTTTTAAAACTAGCATAAATTATGTCAAAATATTATTTTTGCTAACGTGACATATCCCATCAAATATCACATGGATGTCTATTCTATTAGTAACATTAACAAAAACAACATGTGAACGATTTGCACTAAGTTTGAAAGAATAGTTTCTAAATTAAAGACTTTAAAAAGTTTGGCATCAAATTATAAAATTTATAATAGGTTCTTTGAATTTATTACCTCTTATTTGATTTGCATTAGAGCTAGTTATCTCTATACTTCCTAATGACTTAACACCTGTTTGGTTGGGCTTTTAGAAGGTGGAAAAATACTTTTTTCTACCGCAAAAGTTATTTTGAAGAAAAATGAGCGTTTGGCCGTAAAATTTAAAAACACTTTTGTAATAGAAACAGTTTTTTTAGAAGTTAAAATACAATTGTTTAAGAAGCTCAAATTTGAAACTTTTCAAAAAAGCCCCTTACAGTATTTTAGCTTTTCGGATAGACTCTAACGTTTATAATTTGTGTCGTTTATGTTTATAACATTCTCATTGTTGATGACAATATGGTGAAACTTATCGTCTCCGATGAGGCTCGCAAAGAGTTCGCCACTCTCCGTCGCACCTTCGATGAAGTCAACTCCCAACTCCAAACCAAGTTCAGTCATGTATATCCAGGGCTTTATTTTTCGATTGACTGTTTTGGTTGATTTTGTTTTTCATTCCCCATTTCTACATCTGATCCTTCAGATTAATCGTATTGATTCTTTGTTGATAAATGATTGTATTTTTCCATAGATTCTTTGTTACCACGAACTTGCATTCGTTTGCTTTGTTTTACTGTTGTCATTGTGTTCCGTATTTGTTGGTTTTCGTGGGTTTGGTGAGTTAGTTTGTGTGATTATAAGGGTTAATGGTTTTTATATTTTTCTTTTGCTGGGATTGGAGGTTTTGAAAAAAAAATGCTAGCTTTGTTTAAGATTGGTTTTGAGAGAGAGTGCTTGAAAGCCGAGTGAGGGATGATGTGTTATTAGAGATGGGGATCGGTGATCATATTCTTTAACTGCAAGTTTCTGTTTGCTGTACAGCTTTACGTGAAGTTCATAATTTGTGTAATCTCATAGAAGATCTTAGGTTTATAAGTTGCCCCTTTGCTATTTTATGGAGGAACATGTGGCTTTGGCTTTGTAAAAGGTGGCATTATGATATGCCCATTTTTGAGCTTTCACTAGTGAATGTTGATTTCTAATTTATGGGTGTTATTGAATGTTGAATGTTTCAAGTATGAATTAAGCTTTTAGCCCCTATTCATTGTCACAGTCAAATAGACTTTTAAGAAAGCTTTAGAGCCCTTGTGAAAGCATTTATTGAATTTATGCTATTATCGTTATACTTCTGTTTTGTTTTTTATAGATTACATTAATCTACTTATTAGAGTTGTCTGGTTGCTTCTGCAATTGCATCTTTCTTCTTTCATCTTCTTAATATTTTCCTATTAAGAATATATATCTGGTCATTCAACCTCAAAAGTTGAGTCTACTATGACATTTTCAACTTGTTTCTCCTTTTGAGAAATATGAACATGTCCCAAAATTGAAACTCTTCACCTGGTCACTTTCTTCCCATGGTCCTTGTATTTTCTTGTCTTGTTGGTTTTTTGAAATTTTTTGATTTTGTCTGGTTATCAGTTTATATTCCCCAATGTACTTTTTATCTTAACTCATTGTGACATCTCTTCATTGGATAATTATAGTAGCACTTTGTTGTTGTGCAACTTGGTAATTGAGTTCAATTAGTAGACAATAATAATTGTGCATTTTAGTGATAGAAAGCTAGTCTTTGGTGATGTTAACAATACTCAAACATTATGGTTAATTTTTGTGCGAAATGAAGAAATGTTAAAGCAATGTGGGAGTCTTTTTTGCCAGCTGCAATTTACAATTCATTATTTCTTTATGAGGAGTTATGCATACATCAAATAGTTTGCCGCAAAAGGTGTATATATGTATATTTATTTATGCGTGTATATATATATATATATATATATTCTATTTATTGTTGACACAGATGTGATGGAGGAAAAACTTGAAGATGATGTTGTGGACAGTGCTTCTACCGATTCTTTTCTTGTTGATTCGGATGATGATGAACCATCTATTTCAGGACACGATGACGAGATACATCCGGAGGTTACTCACTAGGAATCATTGCTTCTTTGTTTCTTCTTCATTCTAATTTGTGATTTAAAGTTATAAAATAGTAGATGAAGATGGATTTGGTTGTACTAAGATACGTAAACTAGGACCCAATTGTTAGTGCGCCCATCCAAATTGTGCCTACCAAATCTGAACTTCGGAAGGACAAGAGTGGAAAGGTTTTATGTTAAGGAGTAGGCTTGGCTTCTGACCTAGTTTCAACAATAACACACAGTGACAGAGAAACAAAACCATGGATTTAAAAGCTAGAACCCCTTGCTATTGTGTTGATTAATCGTTTTGATTTTTGTAGTGACAATAGAATGGTAGTAGTTAAAGAGTGTAAAATCTTATTGTCTAGTTGATGGACAAAGTCTAAATGCATATAAGGCCTTAAGGGCATTACAAATTTCAGATTCTCTAATATCAGTTTTTTAGTAACTCATGTTTATGATAATTGATGTTATGCAGTAGCATTGTTGTCATTTTGCAGGAACCTCTGACTGAGCAAGAAATGGAAGAGCTGATATCCGAGTTCTTGGAAGTCGAGAGTAAGGTAGTATAAGTTTTAACTTGAATTTGGTCTTGAGTATGGTTCTTTATCTTAGAAAATTCTATCTCTCTCTCTCTCTCTCTCTCATATTTTAGGCTACAGAGGCTCAAGAAGCCCTTGAAAAGGAGTCACTTGCTAAAGTAGAGGGTGAAGTAAGAGAGGAGTTGGCACAAACACTTTGTGGTTATGATGTTAGTTCTTAATGCCTTTGTCAATTCACACTCCTCTTCTCTGCCTATATTGCTTGTCTAATCACACCACTCTTCTCTCCCCATCTTTCTCTTGGTTGGTATTATATTTATATCCTTGTAGCTCGAGGGAGCAGTTGCAGATGAGATGGCTAATTTTAGGGAGGAATGGGAGAACGTGCTTGACGAGCTTGAGACTGAGAGTGCTCACTTGTTGGTCTGCTTCTTCTTTCAATTTGAGTAAAACTCCTTAGTTCTTTATACGCATGTAACATGTCTAGATGGTATTGCTTCTGCACAATTATCATTTACGTTTACATTCTTGTTTTTGTAAATATAAAAGGTTCTTGTCATGCAATATTTGGTTATTGCTGGTTTAAGACAATCGAAGTGTAAAAGAATAGCGGGTGAAGTGAATATGAAAGAAGACGGAAGAAGGAAGAACATCAAGATACAATGATTCAAATACTAGAGTTGATTTATAGCTTTAGATGTCGTTGAAATCATATTTTCCATATTGGTTATGTTGCTACATGTGCTACTAAGTAATTGCATACAGTTATCTTGATATGGGAGATGGATGCTGATTGTTACATTCTCCTCTACTTGAGTACTTGTCATCTCACCATAGATTAGTTTAGATTTCAAACTAGGCCAAAGCTTGGAGTGTTGCTTAAAACTATAAAAATGGGTTAACTCTTAACTCTCGAAGAATTAACGAAACTAAGAATAACATTTTGTAAATACCTCATCCTAAGATTGATTCAAAAACATCTATACAGACAAAGACTTTGATATTGAAATTCAAGTAACTAAGAACAACATTTTGTAAATACCTTACACGAAATTCAAGGATCATCCTAAGATTGATTCAAAAGCATCTACATAGACAAAGACTTCGATATTGAAATTCACTTTGCTGTAGGCTTTAAACTTTTTCTTCCCACAATTATTGGAGAGTTTCCCTATTAGAAATTTGAAAATTTAAGAGAATACTGTTACTTGTATCTCGATTTTTGTTGCCTTTCTTCCTTTTGATGCAGCCCAATTAAAAGAACATCTTTTGATCCTTTTGCTAAAGTGTACTAGATAGTGTTAACTTGGAAGCTTTGTTAATTGTTTTCTCCATTATTTTTTGAATTATCAGTAGAATGTAATTAGTATTTTAGTTTGATAGTGTCATTTTTTTTCCATGTTTGATAGTTGCTTGTACTATTAGGTTTACCATGTTTTCTTTGATGGTTTGGTATTGCTCCTTTTTGCAGTAATTTTTTTTTACATAATCCTTTTCTTATTTCAACATATGTAGAATCGTTTGTGTATGATTTAATTTCTCATTGACTGACCTTTTAATTTCTCATGGATTTTGAACATTTCTTTTGTAAAGGTATTTTTTCAATTAAACAAAAATATACAAAATGTATAAATAGAAAGCTTTCCTTTTTTTGTTTTGTTTGAGTTCTCTTTTTGTTTCTTGTGCTTATCTGGTTCTAATAAGACTAAAGAAATAAGAAAGTAAAATTTGAAATAAATACTAAAACTTTGAAATTTGTATAAACTATCATTTTACTTATTTACTTATTTTTTCATTGGGAAATATGGTTGAGTGGACTAATACGACTACAATTTTTTTTTTCAATAGAAGCTCCCATGTTAGATGGACTTTGTGAGAAACATGCTTGTATTGCCCTCTTGATTTATTTCACTTGTTTCTCTTAACAGGAACAACTTGATGGTTGTGGTGTTGACCTGTCAAGTCTTTATAAGTGGATTGAGAGCCAAGCTCCCAATGGTTGCTGCACTGAAGCTTGGAGAAAAAGGGTTCACTGGATAGGGTCTCAAGTCACAAGTGAAGTTACACAAACAGTAGCTGATGCTGAAAAATATCTTGAAATCCATAGACCTATAAGAAGGTATACAATTTTCTTCTTTTGGATGTAACATTTCTAGTCTGAAGTTAAAAGGAATACAATTTTCTCCTTTTGGCATGTAACATTTCTAGTTTGAAGTTAACTCAAATGAAAATGTGATATGGTTATAGACGACATGGAAAATTATTGGAGGAAGGTGCTAGTGGATTTCTACAGAAGAAACTTGAAGTTGACAGAAGTAAGGAGGCTATAGTGGAAAATGGAGATATAGATTGGGCCTCTCTGAAGAAACTATTCTCTGGCGGTTCTTCTGAGGATGCTCTTTCATTTGGCAGCAAACATTGGGCTTCGGTTTATCTGGCCAACACTCCTCAAGAAGCTGCAATGATGGGCCTAAAGTTTCCTGGGGTTAATGAGGTGAATTAAGTTATTTTGTTGCTTTACTGATTTCTTCATGCTTTGTGGCTTGACTTCTTATTATTATTTCTAAAACAAGAGCGTATAGAAAATATCAGAAAACCCACTTTATTTCTATGATTATATGTAATTTATACATGAGTATAATCTATTCAAATACTACTAAACTACTGAATTTTTAGTATATACTAACTTATCCTATCTATAGTATATCTTATCTTATCTACTAGAAGATAAACTTATCTCCTAGAAGATAAT
>JAOTAZ010000003.1:23584535-23607612 GCA_025629785.1 Erythroxylum oxycarpum
TCCTGGCCTTCATGTTTTGGGGAAAATCCCTCCTAGTATTGTTAGATGGCTTGATCACGACTTAATTGGGGTCTCCTTTGTTCGGTAGTTTCCTAGCTTTGTAAGTTTTATTCCTTTTGTTACCAAAAAAAATAAAAATAAAAAAAATAAATAAAAGAGCTTAAAAGATTGGTCTACAGTCTCGTGGCTTCTGTTACTATCATTTCCCCCTTTATCTTATACTTGGTTTGCATTGTGCTTCAATTGTTTTGTTTCTCTTCTGTAGTTTTTCATGTTATTGTTTGTCAGGTTGAGGAGATTGAAGATATTGATGGTAATCCCAGTGATCCATTTATTGCTGATGCCATAGCCAATGAAAAAGAATTAATACTTTCTGATGAACAGAAGAAAAATTATCGGAAGGTTTGTGCATTCTTATGTTGCATTGCATAAATTGTATTTAACTTCAAGAGGCAATTTGCATTGTTTCCCACTTTGTCCATAGTTCTTACAATGTGATAATGGTGGCTTCGGAGATTACTGAACTGTTTTTCTAGAATTTCAGTGTATGGATTTGTGCATGCAATCCTTACCTTAATGTGAGGAAGAGCCTTTGATGAAGACCTCTGCAGTTGGACTTCATGTTGTGCTTGGATACTAATATATAAGTCATACAGCTTTTCTGAATTATGTTTGATATCCAAGTCTTTTTGCTTTTAGTGGACAGAGTAGATTGTCAAGAATACTCTAGCTTTTCTGCGGTTTTGAAATGAATGGTTACTGTGGTTCATCCTTTTTCTATTTTACATATGCTTTTCTTGTAATTGTGATAGAACCATCTGTCGTCTCTCTGATTTGTCTATATATTTGATAAGTTTCTATTATATAATTTTATGAGAAAATATTAGAAAATATGCTTAATACGACATCAGCCACCAGAAAATCCATTACTTTCTACTTGTTGAAGGATTCATTCTTTGACCACTTCCACTTGAGCATATATGCTCAAATATCACCTTTTCGAAAACAATGAGATTTATCAGGCAATATGTTTACTTCTTTTTAACTGCTAAATGATTTTGTTTTCTGACAATCTTGAATGTTGAAAGGTCAAAGAGGAAGATGATGCAAAAATTGATCAAAAGCTTCAACGTCATTTGAAACAGAGGAGACGCCGTAAAAGATCTAAGCAGGTAAAAGCATCACAATTTATTTATTTGTCTTATGAATTTATAATTTCCAAATTTTTGTGACATAGGCTTTAGCCATTTCAGTGGTCTAATTGTAAAATGCATTCAAAGTTTTTATCAACTTTCAGTTTTTTTATCAGTGTCTTATATGACCTAATAAAGCAATTTTGTTGGTAATATAAAGCCGATTAAAATGTTTAGTCTTATTGGGGACTGAAAATCATCTCCTCTCCAATTATTATTATTTCAATGATGTGTCTGTTATTTCAGGTTATTTCTGTGGTCAGAATATTGCAACAATGCATTTGGTTTCTTCGTGTTCCTTTTTGATGATTTCCTTCTTACTTCCTGATGTGTCATTCAGGAAGCATTGGGTTCATCAGATTTGAGTACAGAAAGCAATATAGATGAGCTACTATCTTTGGATAACCAAGGTGGGTATACTCATAGGGAGAAAAACGGAAAAGATATGCCTAACAATGACAGTGAGGTCGCAACCCAGAGACTGAAGGATATACCTGAAAGTTCTGAAACTTCTCATAACTTAGACGTTGAAAAACCAACGAGTAACAACAGTTCAGTGTTTCCCAAGTCTTCTTTGCCTGACTTCGCTGAATCCAAAAGGTCCAAGCGTCAAAGTGACAATCAGGAACCTGATTTTGATGGCAAGAGGGTTCGAACTGTTATTATAGATAGTGATGAAGAAGCTGATAGTGCAAAATGTGAATTAGCCGATGATGCCATTAAACTGGAGGATCAATCAACTGTGGATGGCAAAGTCGGGGATCCTCATATCTATTCATCTTTTTCAAAAGGTCTAAGTGAGAAGTTCCACTGTACTGCTTGTAATAAAGTTGCTGTTAAGGTGCATGCTCATCCACTTTTGAGAGTGATTATTTGCAAGGAATGCAAAGACTTAATTGAGGACAAAGTGCATGTGAAGGTATGGAATCTTTATTATTGATAAGTCTATTATATCCTCGATATAATCAATTTAGATAATTATGACCCAATGAATTGTCATTATGCATTTATTAGATAGAAATGTCTTTTACTTGACTTTTAAGTAAAAAGGGAAACATGTTTGGGAAGACTAATTGGATTGGAAGATGGTGAAAATATGACAAAAATGCAAAAATATTAGTAGAGTAGAAAATGACAACTGTAAGTTCATAGTTTCTCAAGCTAGATGGTCTTAGAACATGTAAAGATTAGAAAAGAAAAAATGATCATGGTTACATAAAATCGTTAATTAAGGATATCTTTTTGTATTTTTATTATATTTTGTTTTGGTCAAATTGTGCTGTTATTAAACTTTCTGATTGCATTAAATCATTTCAAATATGTACAAGTTATGCTTCAGAATGCTCTCTGTTCAACTCTATCTCAAAAGTTGCATCAAAGTTGGATCATGTTGGTATGCGTATTGTAACCAGATTATTGCAGTGAATTCAAGAGCTTGAGTTGGGCTCAGTAAATACTGTGCAAGAAATCCACTTTAGATGGATTATTTTTCATTCAGGGTTATTTTGCCACTATTTATTATTTTATCTGTGTTGTTAAAGTGGGGCATAACTTGTCCTCAGAACTTCTATTATGTTCTTACTTTTTCATCAAAGTGCATCTACTTAAATCTCTCTTGCCCCGGTTCTATAGGTGTTACGAACCTTTACAAGGTTGAAATTGTACCCCTCATTGTTTGGTCATACTCTACACATTGTCTGAGAGGGTTCAGAATGTCTCTAAACCAAACTTTTAAATCTAGCATGTTGATCCTGTGAATTATAACACTAGGAGCATTCATGGTCAAAATGTTCGTTGAGGAATGACTTAACTTTTGATCCCTATTCTTCTGTTTCAATGTTGGAGATTTCATTGAATTAGTTGTTACAGGATCTTGACTGTTCTGAGTGCTATTGCACATGGTGTGGCCAAAGCGATGACTTAGTAAGTTGCAAGTCTTGTGAAAAATTATTCTGTACCACTTGTGTGAAGAGAAATGTTGGCGAAGAATGCTTGTCTATCATCAAAGCTTCTGGGTGGCAATGCTGTTTTTGCTCTCCAAATTTGCTACAAAAGTTGACTTCAGACTTGGAAAAAGCAATTGGATCTGTGGATAAAATGGTTATGAGTTCTGATAGTGATTCAGAAAGCTCAGATGCAGATGTCACTGTTGCACGCAGGTAAAAGTTATATTCCTTTTGAAACTGAGATTTTTATCCATAATTAAGTCTCCTTCCTTTTATATGAATTCCAAAGACCAATTTGGACGTACTTTTCTGATAATTCCATCTTTTTCTTAGTAGTGCTTTCATGGGCTAATTTCTGATTCATTATCCGATGAAGAGTTGCAAAAAGTCTTCCTTTCAAGATAATTATGAAAATTTTCTTACTTTTATCTAATCAGCTTTAAGAGAAAGAAGAAAAAGAAGAAGATTCGCAGGATTCTTGATGATGCTGAATTAGGAGAAGAGACAAGAAGGAAAATTGCAATAGAAAAGGTGCCCAAGTATGGATATTCTGTGATATTCAATTTTTTCATCGAATTATTTCTTACATAGCTATCTGATATAGGAACGCCAAGAACGTTTGAAGTCCCTACAGGGACAGTTTTCCAACAAATCCACATTGATGAGCTCTGTAAACTGCAATGACAACTTACCTGAAGGTCCTAGTGTTGAAGTTCTTGGTGATGCTACAAGTGGCTATATAGTGAATGTTGTGAGAGAGAAAGGTGAAGAAGCTGTTAGGATTCCTCCTAGCATATCAGCTAAATTGAAAGTTCACCAGGTTATTCTTTTCTCGCTTAAAACAGTATTCTTGTTGTGTCCAGTGCAGTCATCTTGTTATCTAGTCTTGTTGAGATAGCTGCCTACTTCTTGTGGCACAACTGAAATTATATTGCTTGATTGCCTAGTTCTCTTGCTCCATCCAAGTTGGTATTATTTTCTAATTGTATGCATACTTGCATTAAATGACTTGCTAATTTGCATAGTTATGTAAATTAGGAGCATCCAGGTGCAGAGATTCAGAGCTTTCATAGTGAATCATTTTTTTAAAATGCATTGACAGTTAAATATGCTTTGATAGTAATACTGTATTTTTGTTTGGTCAACAAACTGTAGTTACATTCATTACTTTAATGGGATTTTATTTTCAGGTGGCTGGGATAAGATTTTTGTGGGAAAACATTATACAAACTATTGGAAAAGTCAGGTCTGGTGACAGAGGTCTTGGTTGCATTTTAGCTCACACCATGGGCCTTGGAAAAACTTTTCAGGTATTTATTTGATGCATTTGGATGGAAAGGAGGACAGGCCTAAAAATCGAGATTTACCCTTTTGGTCACTATGGGATAGAGTTGCTTTTGTTGAGTCCATTTTGAAGTTTAGCATTTGCAGCTCTTCAGCGTTCTCTTGCTAGTCATTATTTTTGGCTGAAATTACATTTTTCTCTTTTTCTTGGTTTTTTTTCTTGCAAGTTAAACTCTTTCTTTAAATGAGTCTTCAAGGTTTTTCCTGTAAAGTTCAGTCTTGTGCTTCAAGTTATTTTTATTACAGAGAGACATGTGATTGTTTACATCATCTCCTTGGTGTTTTTACATCAGAGAAGAACAAAGTTTCCACGCAGAAGTACATATTTAGATTTCATTTTCATCAATATCACGTTAAAAACTAAAATGTTGCTAGATCACAAACTATGAAATTCTAGGTGAGTTCATTTTGCCAGCGTTGAACAATGTCAGAAAGCTTTCTGAAGTTTACTGTCTGCTGATATTTCTCTTCTCTTCTATATCTAATTTTCAATCTTTTAAAAGAATGCTTTATTTTTAAATTTTCTGAATTGGTCTTCTGACTTTTTTAGTATGATAAATGTAGTTTGCCGCCTGACTTCTTACAATGGATCTGCAGGTGATAGCTTTCCTCTATACTGCTATGAGAAGCATAGATTTGGGCTTAAGAACTGCACTTATAGTTACCCCTGTAAATGTGCTTCATAATTGGCGGCGAGAATTCATGAAGTGGAGGCCTTCTGAAGTAAAGGCCCTTCGAGTGTTTATGCTGGAAGATGTATCGAGGTATTGTGTTTTCATGGTTGCTCTTGTGTATATGAACTTCGCACTGTCTCTGAATTTGAGCTAACTAAAACGAACGTGTGATGAACTTAGATGTCTTGGTACTTTTTTTTCCCCCCAAATTGAATCATTCTAATTCTTGTGAGCTTTGTCTCTAGGTTCATCAAATAATAATTGCAAATTTGTACTGCATGTTACCTGTTTGCTGTTCATGTAAAGTAAACTTTCTTGTTCTCTTGGAGGTGATTGCATTCAGATCATTAAAACCAATGCAGAAAAGGTGTAAATTGAACTCTGTTTCTTCTTCTCTGAAACAAATTTGGATGAGAAAAGAGAAGGCTCAAAGTTAATTGGTTAAACAGTCCCTTTGAAACTGTTAGACTTATAGATTATTCAATTATCATTATAGATAACTTATTTTAATTTTAGTACCACTCTTTACTCTATTAAATCTTGAGTTTGATTGCTTCAGGGAGAGGAGAGCAGAGTTGCTTGGGAAGTGGAGAACTAAGGGTGGTGTATTTCTAATTGGCTATACTGCTTTCCGAAATTTATCCCTTGGAAAAAATGTGAAGGACAAAAACATGGCTAGAGAAATATGCATTGCATTGCAGGTAACTTTCGTTGCTCTTGGAGTTGCTTTCTAGAATATTACTTGCAGGCATTTGAAGTTGTCTATGGTACATATTTTTAATTGTTATTAAAATTTGTTATGTGGCTGCTTTTTGTTATCTATAACTTGGTTCCGTATACAACTTCATTTGGTGATATTTTATGGGAGTTATGCATTAATGTGTATGCTGGTATGTGCTGCTTGTCTATGTACACACATGTATAATATGTACAAACAGGTAGATTATTAATAGTCATACACGTGTCGCAGTAGTGAAAGTTTATTTGATAAGAAACTATTAAATTGATAGACTTAGCTTTTACTGAATGATTCTTGATTCGACATCAGAGTCAGGTTAAAATCCTTTGACCTTATAGCATGACTAATACCATAACATTGTCCACATTTTGCATATTGACTTCCTTTTAGCGACCTACAATGTTTGATCTTTTTCCCTCCCGTTGAAGATTGAGTTTTTACCAACTTAACTAGTCCAAACCAACATTCGTATTTTTACACGGTTCCAGGCATCAGTCAAACATTATTAACGAGTTCCAAAGGTGTTTATATTTTGTTCAACAAATAAGAAGCTCATTTCTCTTCAATCCATACTCATCTTTAGGGGTGTGATACAATGTCAAAATGATCTTCCTATATTGTCTATTGATTAACAAAATCAGAATTAATAATAGTATCTGTAATTACAATAATATGATTGTAAATCAATATATTATTTTCTTATACCTATCTCATTCATCCCTATAATTAGGGACTGTATATACTTCACCAGATAATAGTTTTTCCACAGCAGCCCAAGTGAATATTCGTTTGGTTGGTACTTGAAATTGGTCCCCAAGTTGTAATGATATTGGCTTTCTAATGCATTTATATTTATAGTTTCCTTGTTGGGATTGGTTGATTGTTTAATCTCTATCATCACTTGACCATGGGTGGGGATAAGTATCCAGTTATGAAGACAACTGGGAATGTAGCTTCAGGGGCATTTGTCTTGATCTGCTTTTATCTTTCAAATCTTACATCTCAACTCTTCAATTCTGTCTGCCACTTAAACAACCTCCTTATCTTCCATGAATCCTTGAATCAAGCTTTAGGTCTAATATTCACTATAAAATCTGCTATTATTAGGATGGACCTGATATACTTGTTTGCGATGAAGCACATATGATTAAAAACACCAGGGCCGATACAACCCAAGCATTGAAACAAGTCAAATGCCAGAGGAGGATCGCGTTAACTGGATCACCTCTCCAGAATAATTTGATGGAGTATTATTGCGTAAGTTTTGGATAAACAGATAGATTTGTCTAAGATTTCAACTTAATTTTATAGTTGTTATTTTGTTCTCTCCTCAATATAAAGACTCTTTATGTATTTCGATTGAAAACAGATGGTTGATTTTGTCAGAGAAGGTTTTCTTGGTAGCAGCCATGAATTTAGAAACCGGCAAGGCTTCTTCTCTTACATTAGCTTACTTTCTATTTTCTCTGTACTTTTTATTCACAATATCCAACTTTCTCGTGTGTAGATTCCAAAATCCTATAGAGAACGGACAACATACTAACTCGACTGCCGATGATGTAAAAATTATGAACCAAAGGTCTCATATCCTCTATGAGCAATTGAAAGGATTTGTCCAGAGAATGGACATGAGTGTGGTGAAGAAGGACCTTCCACCTAAAACTGTCTTTGTAATAGCTGTAAAGCTCTCTCTGTTGCAGAGAAAGTTGTACAAGAGATTCCTTGATGTTCATGGATTCACAAATGACAAGTTTTCAACCGAAAAGATCAAGAAGAGTTTTTTTGCTGGCTACCAGGCGTTGGCTCAGGTTTGCTTTGTTATGCTTCCTGAGCTCCTTAGCTTATCATGATGTTGGAATCGGTGAAAAGCTTTTGGCTTCACTTACATCAATTTTATTGTTGGAAAGAGTTCCTGGAAATTTAATATGCATGAATTTTGAGTTAACAAGTTGGAAATTGAGCTAAAGTTCCTTTCAGATGTGTAGTTCATTCATCTCATTCTTTTGACAAAATTGTCTTCTTTTCCTGTGTATTCTTGTTTTCGTTACATGCATTTTTGTGTTTTATTAGATATGGAATCATCCTGGAATTTTGCATCTGAGAAAAGATAGAGATTATGTCAGTCAGGAAGATACTATAGAGAATTTCCTTGCAGACGACAGCTCTAGCGAGGAGAATATTGATTGCAATATGAATATTGGAGGTACTCCATTTTCCTTACTATGTTTTCTTCCTTATTAATTTTTGTCATATTGGCTGACATATTGATTGACTGGTTATGTTTCTTTTGCTGGCTAATCTGACAATGCTGCAGTATCAAAATCTTATGTTCTCTAATTCCAATATATTTTGGGTATATAAATTTTTTTTTTATGCAACTCCTTTTGATGTTTAGCCTATCATGTTAATTTGTGCTTTGTACTGAAACTGCAAGTTGTTTTATGATGCTGTGCAAATATGATTAATCTGTCTGGATGCATGTCTTAGTGACTGATCATGCTGCATTTCGTGTCTTGGAATTGCATTTACTTTCTTGTTATCATCACACCTAATATATATTGACATTTTTTGATCTATGAAAAACAAGAATCAAAACACAACCAAATGCTAGATGCTAAAAAATCAATATGGTGATCCTTTGACTTTTGCTTTTACTAGCTTCTTAAACAATCATCAATGTCCATTTTCAGCTGTAAGACAAGCAAACAAGACTTATGAATGTGTCTTTTAATTTGGTTAGACAAAGTACAACAAACATACAAACCTAACTAGGACTTGGCAATAAATCCTTTTACCGGTTTGGGTACATTTAAGTAGATACCCTAGCATTTTCTCCCTAGCTAGTCTTGACTAGAGCTAGCATTCAGAGCATTTTATCACTCTTTGTACTTTCAATCTCTTGCTCGCTTTGCATCTTTTTATGTGTCTGCTACTTAATGATTCTGTTTTTTTCCCTCTCTTTTTTTTTCTTTTTCCGATAGAGAGGCCGCCGGGGAGCACCAACAATTACATGCAAGGAAAAAGTGAAAATGGCTTTTTTCAAAAGGTATGATGGTGTATGAATGTTGCTGATCAATTTGATTTCAGAATTATTTATAGTGCTGAGATTGGCCCCCAGCAAAGCCCTTAGTTATCATACAACAACTTGGTGTTTCACTTCTGCAATTCTGTCATGGTCTCGTTCCTTTTATATGAACTATGCTTATACCCACAGTTTGCCTGAATACTTTTACGACATCTGTAATTTGCTACTTGACACTTTGTTGGAACTTAAACTATTAAATGTAGATACACAAACAATTTAATACAACTATTTAGATTTATGAACGATAACTTCTCTAAGAGTTTGTAGTTAATAAGGTTTAACTTGCTCAATTGTTCAAATTACTTTGTGCATTTGCTAAATTTTGATAGGTTGAATTGGTGTCAGGTGTCGACATTAAATTGTTCCTTTTTTTTCAGCATACAGCAATATGCTTCTAGCTAATTTTTTCAGTTATATATATTGAAGTTTGTGTTTTATCCCACTTTTTTAATGCGCTGATCCTGTTACCTTTTGTCTTTCCAGAATTGGTGGAATGATCTCCTTAATGAAAAAAACTACAAAGAGATTGATTACAGTGGAAAAATGGTACTACTACTTGACATTTTAACCATGTCTGCTGATGTGGGTGACAAGATATTGGTTTTCAGCCAGAGCATACCAACTTTAGATCTCATAGAAGTGTACCTTTCACGATTACCCCGACGTGGTAAGTTAGGAAAGTTCTGGAGGAAGGGAAAAGACTGGTATAGGTGAGTATTAGCGCTGAACCTTTTATAATTTGACAGCTTTCTTGCATCCTATATCATATTGATGTGTGTGTGAGATGCTCTCTTTTCAAATTGAAAATTTGAATCCGATTTACTCCCTTTTGTGTTCATTTGTCAAAGGCTAGATGGAAGAACAGAGGGCTCTCAAAGGCAAGTTTTGGTTGAGAAGTTCAATGATCCTGAGAATCAAAGGGTCAAATGTACTCTGATCTCAACCAGAGCTGGATCTCTAGGGATAAATCTTCATGCTGCTAACCGTGTAATCATTGTTGATGGTTCTTGGAACCCAACGTATGATCTTCAGGCCATATATCGGGCTTGGAGGTTGATTCTTTACTTGTTACCTTATTCTCATCTGGAAAATGAATCGTTTGCCTTTTGGTTCCTGGTAAATAAAATGAATCTTTTGCTTTGACCTGATATGAATTTCATTCAATTTTTTAGGTATGGCCAAAAAAAGCCTGTGTTTGCATATAGATTGATGGCTCATGCAACTATGGAAGAAAAAATCTATAAGCGTCAGGTATCAAGAATACCAAATTGCAGTATTAAGTTGCTTCTCTATCTGTCAAGGAATGTTGATGGAAAGATTGGCTTTTGACAGGTGACAAAGGAGGGGCTTGCTGCAAGGGTGGTGGATAGACAACAAATACATAGAACAATCTCTAGAGAAGAAATGTTGCATCTCTTTGAATTTGGTGATGATGACAATTCTGAGACACAGACTGGACTCATCCAACAGGATAAACGAGCAGAGAGCCATGATTTGACATGCCAACCTGGAAATTCATTGAAACATAAGTTACCTCTTTCTCAAGGAGGCTGCTCTTCTGACAAGTTAATGGAGAAGTTAATAGGAAAACATTACCCAAGGTAGGTTCTTTTTGCTCTTCTATTTACCTGGATCAGACTAGTATTAGGAGGTGCAGTGCGTCACGATTGGGGGGAAAAATTATGTCATGGAATTTAAGCAAGCTTTTCTAGAGCTATAGTCTGCTTGCTTTTTCAGTTCTGAAGACGCCATGTATAAACACTTCTGAAAGGTACAGTATTTGGTGCATTATTCTTCATCTTAGGTGGATTGCCAATTACCATGAACATGAGACCCTTTTGCAAGAGAATGAAGAGGAAAAGCTGACAAAGGAAGAGCAAGACATGGCTTGGGAAGTGTACCGGAAATCTTTGGAATGGGAAGAAGTACAACGAGTTCCCATTGATGAATCTACATTTGGGCAAAAGCCACCGATGCCAGACATCCCCCCCTCTGCACCCAATATAAGTAAGCCACCAGCAGCAAGTGACGTGCCTCGTGCTCCTGATACTTCTACTGGTGCACACGGGCAGAGCATCTTAAGGAATCGCTTTGTGCAGCGCAAGTGTACAAATCTTTCTCACTTACTGACCCTTCGAAGTCAGGGAACAAAGGTGGGCTGCTCTACTGTCTGTGGGGAGTGTGCTCAGGAGATAAGGCGGGAGAGCTGAACGGGGACGGGTGCGTTGAGGAAGCCATTAACATTTTTTGTTCATTTTAAGTTATAATATAACTTTGTTCATTGGCAATTGTAAAGAGTTGTAGCTGCAACTTCTCTTTGTTTTAGGTCGTGTATATTTTTGAGAGGCCACTGTGCCTGGAGCGATCTTAGGTAAAGTACTGTAGACAGAATTTTAAGTGTTTGTAAATTCGGGTTCATGCATTAATTGCACTGCACACTTTCTTTTTGATAGAAGGGAAATACGAATTAAATTTCTGATACCATTCTTTTGGATGCATTATGGTCAAAAGGGAAACAATCTTGTATTGGAGGGAACTTCCAAGCAGCAACAAAATGTACAATCACGAACACCATTTTAGATAATGTGGAATTTCTCTCTTGGAAGATGCTAAATGCCACTCATTTTTGCAGCTAAACTGAGACATCACTGTGAATATACTAAAATCTTTGTTAATACTAAAAAGAATTGCATTTCTTTCATGATGGAAATTCAGTGCTAATTGCCAATTCATATCTAAAGTTGCCAAAGGGATGCATCATTGTGCATTTCTCCTGCTCGAACAAAATATTGCTGGTTACACAACCTGAATAAGGAAAGTTGTCTCATCGTGCTGCAGTCCATCTTGTCTGCTCTGTCCGACTAACTAAAGTACACTATAGTGTACTACTCATCCAGTTTGGTTATGGCAACATGTAGAAGACGACCACGTGGTAATAAAATGGGTTTGTACCAAGTGGTAATAAATGGGTTTGTATGTGCTAGCATATCTCGTCTCCAATCCAGTTTTCTTTTTCTTTTGGTCCAGTAGGCCCCTCCTCACCATAAAGCTCAGTTGGGAACAAGTCAAAGATATTCTCCAACGAAAATCGAAGAAACAATGGAAGATGATCAATTATCTTCTCTATTTCAGCACGGCCGTCATAGACAATAGTAGGACCCCACTCTCTCATATATTGCAACCAACAGGGTTCTGCAACAACTCCATCACCCAAGTACTCTGCAGCAATAAGCTGATATTTGCTGCTTGAATCCACATAATATTTGCTTCGAGCAGCATCATTTCTCACTCCAACTCCAAGCTTTGTTGATCCTTGAAGGTAAGTACCAGCGTGTGGGAAACTCGCATGTCCATGTTTTGATGAATAGACAACTGCTCTATTTCCTTCTATGAACTCCAAGGCTGAAGCATTCACCCATTGACCACCACTATGCTGTGAGAAGAATACTTGCCATAGCTCTCCTGTAAAGTTGCTAACACGAAGGGTGAAGTGTTCCCAGTCACCCACGTGTTCTCCTATCTTGTTCATTTGTATACTCATTATCCCAATTTTAATGGTGGCTGGTCCATTAAAGGGACAGAACAGCCACATTGCAATATCAGTAAAAGTTCCTCCCAAAGCTGGTTTTACATGAACATATAGCTCACCGCTCTCTAGGTCTCCTCTTTTCATAAAATTTCGTGCATCATCTTTTGTTGGAAAATCTATCCAATACTCTCCATCATTTTTCCCTCCACTTGGCAAGTTTGAGCCCCTATAGTCAATTGATTCACCCTTCTGTTTGCCTTCTTGGTATAGAAGTGCTCCATTTTTGAAGAACCACTCAACTGATGAGGGCATATAAACTTCATCTGGATGGAAGAATACAGTGGGGCCATATTGCTTGATTAAGGCATGAATCTGGTCAAGATTAGGCATTGATGGTAATTTGTTCTGAAGATTCTTCAAACACGCAGTATCAAGCAATGGTTCTTCAGAGCTCAAATCTGTGCTGCAATAGAATGTACCAATTGAAACACCTTTTGCATACAAGCCCATCCTGCAGGGCTTTGTGTTCCACACCTGAAATAGCTGTTTAGAAGATTTTGAATCCACCGAAGTTATCAGATCAGAAGTTTCACATCTTTCAGTCAGATCAGCTCGAACACATCGAACATGCTCTACATCAGGCTCCTCTGGGCTGTTGGTGACAATTATGCCCATGGCCTTATAACCTGCAGGTGGGTTTGGCTGCCAAAAGTAACCACCACCTTCATACTGCAAATCGGTACACCAAATCATTGTATATTTAAGGGGTTTTGCAAGAGCTGGAGAATCTGATTTGAATTCCTTGATATAGTCACCTTCAAGCTTGTTGGCGTTCGAATCACGAGCGACAAGAACATAACCTCTCAAAGGTCGATCGTTTGGTTGACAGTAGTAACCTAGACAATAGAATCCCACAGGGTACCCAACAGGTCTGTAAAAGGTGACTCCTCCTGTCTTCCCTCGCAATATTTTGCAGCTCCAAGCAACTTCAAATTGGGTTACTTGGATTACTTCTATTTGTCCAAGGTCTATTCTTCCACTAGCAAATTCCTGACCTGAAGATGTAAGGGCCGAACATGCCTAAGCAAACTGATCAAATCATGCTCTTGGAAACAATAGGAATGAAAAGATAAAAACATTAGCAGATGCATTATCAAGTGAATACTTAGTCAATCGAAATAGTGCCTCATCCATGGCAACGTTGCTGGACAAGTTTTAGTAATTGTATTTCATAAAGAACAAACAAGAAATGACATTAAACGGTTTTGGAAGACCATAGAAATCCATAAGGCCATGTTCCATGACAAGATAAAAAGAGTTTAAGTTCCCATCAAGAATCCTTAGTGATACTAGGGTCAAAATAAGGTAGAAATAGTGTTGCCAGCTAATGAAAAGACTCCAAAGGGTTATTCGTCACCTTAAAAGGGCTGTATCAAATTACAACTAAATTTTGCGAGCAGGGATGATACTTGATCTGGGAGCTTAAATTATTGGCAGACTTACATAGATGGACATCATTTGTAGGTACAAAATTAGATACGGTCAGTGACGGTTGTTTACTAGGTTCACCTCTGGTTTCTACTATTTGCAAGGCGATGATATACCAAATATTGGAAAAGTAGGAAAAAAACTTGGTGAAAATTTGAAAATCCAGTCATCTTATACGATCAAAGTAGATTTAATAAATCAGCGTTGAGATATCAGAATCTCCAGAGATCCTAAAAACATTTGTGCACATATTAGAGAGGATAAGATATGCACAATTGTCTTGATCAATAGCATCCCAAACCACGCCCAGAAACAAGGTAAATCCATTTCTACTCCATCCAGTCCAATTTTATCACTAACTAAACACCCAAAATCATGAATAACATCATGAACTCGAAATACCCGTAACAAGAAAAATCAAACATGGGATGAATCATGGACAGTGAAAGATAAACACACCGGGAGGCCAATCAGGAATAGGTGAAGGCAAAGAGAAAGGTTCCGGGTGAAGCTCAGGCAAGTACAAGTCAGGAACTTGATTGCAGCAAAACCACTCACAACCAAACATCTTTACTAGAGTCTTCTGCTAAACAAACTGTTCAAGAATCCATAACCCAGAAACTATTTCCTGCAAAAGATTTGATCTTTAGCCCCTTCTAATAAGGAAACCAATCCAAGGCACCCTCTTTCTTTCCCTCTCTCTCTCTGACAATATTCTTTTTATCAGTTCATTGAGTGTGTAAAATATGCAGCAAGAACTCTTCAATTAAGATGGTGCCTCCCTGGATAGTTGGTGGAGGGAGAGAGAGAGCAGTTGAAGTGAAGATCAAGACACTCCTACTTCCTTGTAAATGAGGAAATCAAATTGGTTAGTTCTTGGGACTTCAGAGCAGTGGTTAGTTTGGCTTTTTTCAGTCCCACCTTGTTATGATGGGACCCATTGGTGCCTCACCATCTTTTAATTTGTTTTTCAAAGAATATTACTTTCTTGTGTTTAACTCTGGCCATTTGATTTCAATCATCAGTAAATTATGTAACAATTATGTGCAGTTTTGACGTAATTAGGTTAGAGGGGATGAAATCGCCTGTTTATGCCATCCCTGTGTCATCCACAAGGGGGTGGAAGAGAGGATCTTTGCCCAAGCTAGAGAGGGTGGAAGTGGAACTCCATTGTTCTACATGTTAAATTTTTTTTTACATAATTATGATCAAAGCACGTGTGGAACGGGTGTGCTTGAATCCACACGTGCGCGTTTGTCCTCGAACCATCGTCATTCAATCTATAAATGGTTGTAGAATTCTACATAGTCATCCACATGATCATGTTCACTATTAACGCGGCCGTGTGCAATCCTAATACGGGCATGTCCTCTGGAAATAATTTCGACTCATCAGTTTCTGTCTTGAATCCATTTGAACTTCATTCCTTTTGTTTCATAAAGATTGCTAAGACCTCCAAAGGTCATATTAGTGGTATTAATCAAATTTAAAATAAGGCTAGACCCATAATAGAGAGAAGCATGAAGATGAAGAAGAAGATGAAGATGAATGAAGGATGTAGTAAGAAAAAGGGGAAGAAAAGAAAGGTTAAAATGGCTGGTAGCTAAAAAAGGAAGAAAAGTAGGGGAAGGCAAGAGGAGTGGAAATAGATGGAGTCGGGGAAAAAGAAAAGGGATGTATGTTGAGTAGTAATAGTATAGATAACAATCCATAACAGAAAAAAATAAGGTGGATTGTTGTGTTACCATTAGGCATCAACGTTGACAACTCAAAATCAACGCATAAAAAAATAAGGTGGATTCTTGTGGTGCTTGTTTATCGTTCGGCATCAACGTGACAACTCAAAATCAACACATGGGCTGCATCAACGTTGACAACTCAAAATCCTCAAAGAGGAAGCATAAATGCACAATAATTTTGGGCTGCCTGCGTCATATTTCGAGAGAAGCATAATTAGGCTGTCACCAATTTCAATTCAGTTCTCGATTCATTGGCCTAAAGATTGAGAATTAATGAAAATTGATACGTAAACCGTAGTTACAATAAAATCTACCTCCGAGTATGTATGTTTTTTGGTTAATAACATCAGTAGTTGAACTTACATGCTGGGCATTCCTATTTCTTGTTATTAGTTGAGGCTAAAGTTGGCATAAACTAAAGTGCTGGTCATGCCATTATCAGAAACAAAAACAATGAAAGTGATGATGCGAAGCTTTCATGGATAATCTTAATTATGCCCTTTATTTCTTACCATGCCCAAGTCAAGTGAGTGCATTCATAGAATATGACTCGTATGGAGTCTTTGTCAACCTAATTTAACCAAGCGTTGTTTATCATGCTGCCAAAAATGGTCATTATCGACTTTAAAGCAACAGGCACAAGCGGTGGGGTACTAATTAATCAAAAGGTAAACGAAATAATTAAAGCCGCCCCATTCGACTTTTAAGATAGAATAGTGCGCGAAACAAAATTTTAGGTCACAAGACTTGTATGACTGTAGCTAGCAACAGTCTTGGTCATGATAGGATGGCTGGAAAATGTTTATATATCCACATCAAAGTTGGTCGAAGAAACCCATACGACAATAGGCGATTCATTAAGTTTAATCTTCAATTGTTCAGACTTAGACTTATCTAACTCTTCTAAACAAGTTTGTATTGTGTGTCTTCTATATGAATGGTATATTAATTGTCAACAATGACTTGAGCCTGTTATAAAATGTTCCGAAAAAACTTTTACATAAAATATCTTATACTTTTTTTCCCCCCCCTTTGAACGTGGATTCATACCAATATGTGAAAGAAGGTTTAGGCCTAGCTCCAAAAGGCTTATGTTGATAAAATGTTAAAGACGTTGAACATGTAATGTAAGACTGCAAGCCTACTCTATTACTTCTAGTCAAAGATGATTGATCAAGGTTTAGCGTTCTAATAATAAGGTTAAAAAAAAGCACTGACGATTTCCATCCTTACAATAGTTTAGTTGAGAGTTTGATATATTCAGAATTATGTGCTAAGCCTAAAATTGTCTTTGCAGTTAGTGTTATTGTCTTTGCAGTTAGTAAATCTTTAGAAACTTATGGACGTGAAGACTAGGTTACGATGCAAAATATGTTATCTTATATATGTAAGACCAGAGTTTATATGTATGTAGATGACATAAAGATCATTAAATATGTTGATGCTGAACTGGGTGGGTGTTTTAATGACAATAACTAATATATATATAACACACAAAATTTTAACTTAGCCATAGGATTTATGTGGCGGAAGAGCTTTAAGCAGTCGATGGTGGTGAATTCAACTATGTAACATATGATTATAACTTTTAGCATAATTATTATGTAGAGTTGTTAAGGAATTTTGATGATAAGATTCAAACTTTGATAATAAAACCCAACTGATGGTTTCCTCCCTTACCACCAGCCGCTTCCTTAAACTGATGGCCGGCAAGACAACCCCTTTCCAGGCCACGACAGGACGGCGGGAAGAATGGGTCCCCGCCAGTATCGACCCTCAGTCACCAATGACCGCCAGAAACAGTGGGAGCGTCAGGAGCGGTCCTCCACCGGTGTTCACTACTAGTGGGTTGTGTGGGTGGTTGATGTTTCAAACTCCCAATTGGTAGTGCTGGCTATTGATTTACTAACATGTGGTTGGGTGCGTGGGCATCAAGATGCTGAGAGTTTTGGGATTGAACTCAATTTGTTATTATTATAAATTAATAATAATATAAAAAGAGTTTCTACTTAAAAAATTATATATAATAATTAGAAATAATTTTAATTAAACAAATTAAAAATAAGTTTCCTATTCAATTAAAGCAAGTTTTCAATTGCATGAAAATGCCTTATATAATAAATTAAATTACAAATACATTTTTAAGTAATTAAATTTAATCAATTAAAGTTATGAATTATATTTTTAGAGTAAGGGTTCTCTTTTATGATAATAAAATAATTCATTTATTTTATAAGTATATGTATAAGCCTCTTATGTCTGAAAATTTGTTTTTAGGAGAACGCTTATTGTTCATAGGACACTTATATTTTGATAAGATATATCATTATTACGTTAGTGTAGTTATTCAATATAAGCATGGTATATAGAGAAGATCGGACACAACCTGTGATTGCAGTTAATCATTTGATGTATGATGAGTCAAATTATTTATATATGATTTTGGATGAATTGGAACTAATTTGAGTTATCTCTATATGAATTTTGAGCTTTATTAGTTAATTCTTACACATTTCATTTTTATTGTTTAATAAGTGCAAATGGATAGATTTTGGGATAAGAGACATAACTTTTGCTATGGATGTTAGATTAAGATCATTCAATTATGCATTCGGAGAGGACTCCAAGTTCTATAACTTCCTTAAGACTTCGATGAGATATTTTACCATTTAAAGGGTCAAAATTGCACATTTCTGTAGATGCCCAGTGTATATCTGCCCAGCGGATATGATGTCCTTTCAAACGGACATGAGCAAAGCTGGAAAACTCGAGAATATCTGCTCAGTAGACATGAAGTCCTCCTAACGGACATTTACTGGCCAAATTTGCTCCGGAACACAGAAAAGGTCCACCTAACAGACTTAACGTCCGCCTACTAGACTTTGATGGCACTGTTACTATCCATTTAGCAAAATAGGTTTCTTTGAGCTCAAGACACTATAAATACTCATTTTTAAGACCAAAAGAAGGGGTTTCTGCACTAAAAACGAGGCTGCACAAAAGGAGGCATCCAAGAGAGGAAAAGAAGAAGATCAAGGAGGATTGAATTAAGTATTGGAAGCAATCTTGTTTTGTGTTTTCTCTCAATCTTCTCTCTACTATTTCTTGGATATTGATTGTCTTTATTTGTTTGGATTCTTTTATCATGTTCTTGAACTAAACCCCATTTAGGGTTAAGAATGTAGCCTGCTTTGGGGGATTGATTTATGTTTTATGGATTGATTGGCGTTGAATGAAAGTTCTTGGGTTATGTTTATCTTACTTGAACTTCAATGTTGTTTCTATGCTTGATCACCATAGGTGCAACCTTAGGAATCATATGATGAACTGAAAGGTAAAGTATGATTTGTGCCCTAGGAAGATAAACACATTAGATTTAGAGATAGAGATATCTTGAACTAGTGTGATAACTTATGATTACTTGTTTTTAATGAATTTGAATAGTTAGGTTTCGCATTGAGAGATGGTAATCAACTAGTTAGGTATTCATATATTTCTTGAAAGAAAATATAAGTAAATTTGTCCAATTGTTATTATAACCAGTCATTCAAAGCCCTAAGTCTAAATCATCAGATTTCCCTTGTTTCCCTTGTTTGTTTATTTACAGTCTTTACAATTTATTGTTTGCTCTAATTCAATCATCTTTTAAGTTTCTTGTTATTTTAGTTCAAGTAATTAGGATTAATCAATAGTAAGTATCTTAGTCCTTGTGAGAGACGACCTTGAAATACTTGATTTGTAGATACTAGGAATGATTATGTAGACTTGCAAATTTTGTTGATCAAGTTTTTGGCGCCATTACCGGGGACTAATTTATATTTGCTGTTATTAATTCTAGTTATTTTTAGTTACCTTTTTCTTCCATTAATTACTTAAAAACCCTTTCTCTTTGTTTTATTTCAGGAGCTGTATGAACTTAAGGCATTCAAGAAATTTGAACAACGGTAAACTAATTGAGTTAAATCCTGAAATTGACAAGGTTGGATGGGTTTAATTCAAAAAATGCACATAATAATGTTATTTTAAATCTTGAACACTTGTTACTAGATAAATTTATGTGTCAAACTGTTTTTGCAAAACCTCAAACTAATATTTTTTCAACAAAAGATTTATTTATCCTTTGGTGCATGGATCATAAAATTCAAGTTTGTACATTCACTCTTATTTTTCAAAGGATAGTTAATTTACTTAATAAGAAAGGTAGCTATCTAGGCATGGGTTTTCTTGTCACTGTGCTAGCTCATTTGTATGTGTTTCTATTAACGGACTAACCCCTGCTTTTCTTGAGTATTTAAATCATATGCATTTGATGGAGTTGAGATCTTGGCAGTCTTTACTATAAAACTTTGAGATATCAGATCGAAATCAAAATTTAAAAATAAGGTAGGACAGGTGAGTTCTAGTTCAACACTGCCACGACACCAATCACAAGTCTCATCAAACAAAGACTTCGAGGAGGAAGACAAGGAGGGATGGGAGAAGCCCTTCTTGCCAATCTCATATGGGCCCACATATCTCAGACTCAACTTTTCCTTCTTACCAAACCTTATGATTCTTGTCTAAGGAGACGTCTTAAGAAATACTTTCTCACCAACTTTATATTCCATCTCTTTTCGATGTGAATCAGTATAACTCTTCATTCTATCCTATGCTGCTTTAAGCCGTTGCTTAATCAAATTAACCTTATCTACTATCATCTGTAGTAACTCTGGTCCTATCAATTTCCTTTCTCCTTCTTCGTCCCAACATATCGGAGTTCTACATCTCCTTTCATACAGTACTTCATATGAAGCTATTTGAATGCTTGAATGGTATGAATTATTATAAGCAAATTCGACCAACGACAAATGCTCGTCCCAAGCTCCTTTGAAATCTATTACACATGCTCTAAGCATTCCCTCAAGTGTCCAAATGATCCTCTCAGATTGACCATCCGTCTGGGGATGAAAAGTCATGCTAAAATTCAACTTGGTTCTGAGAGCTTCTTGCAAGCTTCCCCAGAATCTCGAAGTGAATCAAGGATCCCTGTCAGAGACTATTGAATTTGGAACCCCATGTAATCTTACTATCTCATCAATATACTTCTTGGCTAGCATATGCAGAGAGTCAGTTTGCTTAATTGCTAGGAAATGGGCTGACTTCGTCAACCGATCCATAATAACCCATATGGCATCATGCTTCCTACTATTCTTAGGAAAACCCATCAGAAAATCCATAGTTACCCTTTGCCACTTCTACTCAGGAATGGACAATGGCCTTAACTTGCCTGAAGGTGCCTGGTGCTCAGCCTTGACTTGCTGACACACTAGACACTTGCTCACATATTCTGCTACGTTCCTCTTCATGCCTTTCCACCAGAAATGTTCTTTCAGATCTCTGTACATCCTGGTGCTATCTAGGTGCAGGGCATAAGGTGTATTATGTGCCTCATTTAGTATTTCATCCTTTACTTCCTTGACATTCGGGATACAAAGTCTATTTCCTACAACCATAAGTCCATCATCCCTCACTACCTCTTCAGATTTCTTGCCATTTTGAATTTCTTCTCGAAGCTCACTCAATTCTACATCCTATGTTTATAACTCCTTAAATTTCTCCTTAAGTATCGGTCTCACTCTGAAAGTAGCAACAATACATTCAGGTTCCTCCTATTTCAAACTTATCCTAAGCTTGGCCATCTCCTTTAATAGCGGCAGATAAACTGTTTGAATATGAGCTATAGAGGATTTCCTGCTCAAGCTATCCGCTACCACATTCACCTTCCCTGGATGGTACTCAATCATTAAATCATAATCCTTGGGCAACTCAATCCACCTTCTCTGTCTCAAGTTCAACTCTTTCTGGCTCAGTAAGTACTTGAGACTCTTATGATAACTAAAGATCCTCGTCTGAATCCCATATAGATAATGCCTCCAAATTTTCAAGGCAAAGATCACTGCTGCTAACTCCAAATCATGGGTCGGATAATTCAATTCATAAGGCTTTAATTGCCATGAAGCATAAGCTATCACCCTGTCTCCCTGCATCAATACACAACCTAAACCCTTTCTCGAAGCATCACTATACATTGTATACCTCTCATCTCCAGTAGGCAAAATCAAAACTAGAGCACTTGTTAATCTTTGCTTGAGCTCCTCTAAACCTTTTTGACATTCCTTATTCTAGACAAATTTCTGATTCTTCCTTAATAACTTAGTTATCGAAGCAACTATCATGGAGAATCCTTTCACAAACCTCCTGTAATATCCTGCCAGACCCAAAAAACTCCTCACTTCTGTCACTGTCTTAGGTGCATGCCAATTCACCACTGCTTCATCCTTCCTCAAATCAACATGTACCCCATCTTTCGAAATCACATATCCAAGGAATATCACCTCATGAAGCCAGAATTCACATTTGTTGAATTTGGCATAAAGTTCCCTCTCCCTCAATGTCTGCAACACAATCCTGAGATGCTCCTCTCATGTTCCACTTCACTCTTGGAATATACTAGAATGTCATCAGTAAACACTATGACAAACTAATCTAGATATTCCTTAAAGACCTTACTCATAAGATCCATAAAAGCAATTGGAGCATTGGTTAATCCAAAAGGCATGACTAAAAACTCATAATGTCCATACAGTGTTCTGAAGGTTGTCTTGTTTACATCAGACTCCTCGATTTTGAGCTAATGATAGCCTAACCTGAGGTCAATCTTGGAGAAGACCCTTGCTCCCTACAACTGAATAGATAATCTACTTGTGCAGAGGATACTTGTTCTTAATAATCACCCTGGTGAGTCTCGGATAATCAATGCACATGTGCCATGTTCCATCCTTCTTCTTAACAAACAGAACTAGAGCTCCCCATGATGACGAACTCGGCCTTATGTACCCCTTCTCTAGTAGTTTTTCCAACTGTTCGTAAAGCTCCTTCAGTTCCGCTGGAGCCATTTTATAAGGTGGTATGGAAATGGGCGTCGTTTCGGGAATCAAGTCAATGACAAACTTGATTTCCCTTATTGGTGGCAAACTAGATAAGTCCTCTGGGAATACATCTGGAAACTCCCTCACTACTGGAAAATCTTCTATCTTCCCTTCTGTAGCACCCCACTCCCGCAATGACCCGAACCCAACATCGATGGTGATATCCGAGTTCGTGCCCCGCGAGGGTGGTGTGTTAAACACTCAGTTGCTCAGAAATTGGTATACTTTTTTTGAAAACATAAACACACATGCGGAAGTCAATAACCAAATAGGGCATAAGCCCTTTTTAATCATTCAAGGTACTTTACAAAATCCCCATATGGCCATTTGGGCCCTTTCACAAATACAAACACTTGAGTCGTTTCAAAACAC
>JAOTAZ010000003.1:23620222-23633375 GCA_025629785.1 Erythroxylum oxycarpum
ACGGCTGTATTTTAAAAATTCCAAAAAAACCTGCAAATGGTTTTAAACTCACTTCTATATACCAAACCAATACACACAATTCATCGGACCTCCTGTCCAGAATCCCAACATAAACAAACAAAATCCTATACCTAAAACACTTCAATAAGTCTCAATCACAAATCAATATCATCGGACCTCCCATCCAGAATCCATATTATAATCAATCCCATTCATATTCATGTGCAAATCACATTCATATCTCAAATCATAGACAAATCCCATTCATATCTTAATTCAATATACAAAAATCGTAATTCATACTCATCATGAAATAATGCTTACAAACACTAATGGCCTTCCAAGCCATATTCAATACCAAAATCCAAAATTACATAAAATACTAGTTAAGCAAAATCGAACACAAGCCTTGACTTTCTTTCATCCGATCTCCTGCTCGAATACATGGAGATGGGGTAATAGGATTCAATTTTTACATATTTTTCTATGCATTTACTTGTGATTTCAATCCTATTTTTATGATAAAATGCTCAATTTATGTTCGATTTTTGTTGACCGCTAGGTTGGATTTATTGATATATTTATGAGACCAAAATAGCAAAATTTTCTAAAGCAAAATTAGAGCATGGTTATTTATTTAGATAAATGAAAAAAAATCAATTAAAAATCTCCCATGCATTAATAGCAACCATGCGTTTAACGCATGGGACGACGCACAGCTGTGCTCTGTGCGTTAATAAGGCAGCAAGGGTTAGTATATATATATATATATATATTTTTAATTGTCAATTGAGGGTTTTTTTATCTTGGGTCTTAACATGAGATAGTGCCGTCACTGATACATAGATATATTGCTTGTCTTATAGGAACAGAGGGATGCAGCGTTTTTAGGTGTGAGAAGCCAAATTTAAGTGTCCTATCAATTAGCTAATGAGCTAGAAAACGCAAGTCACGCATGAGCAATTAAAATTGGACAACACAGTGCGTGAAGGCTGGGATTTACGGTGGTTAATTGTCATCAGCTAAATAACAATACAGGAGAAGCATAGTGGAGCAATGTGTAAAGAGGAGAGTCGGCCAAGCTTAACACAGAGGAGGGTTGATAAAGGAGCAAGCCTATTAAATTGTCCCATCAAGAGGGACCCAGCAGAGAAACACAATTGGACAATTGGCAGGTTGCGTCTCAACAGATGACCAAGCACAAGAAAAAACGCAACAGTGGATAAATGAGCAGCTAACGTGAGACAAGCAAATATCCAAAGGAGAAAAATCAATATGTCAAAGGAGGGACCTAGTAGTGCAATTTGAATGCTGGAACGTGACATCAATTGGAGAAATTTTGACAACACGTGGAGCCCGCATGAGACAAAGTTGCATTAAAGGCTAAGGAGAAAGCTGGGCGTGCACAGGAGAGCAAGAGAGGCAATTAAAAAATGCTTGTTAGTGGCCAAGTGCGTTAATTAAGGCTATTGAGGGCTCAGGCGTGGATGAGAGAACTCAAGACCAAGGATATTTGACAATCGTGGACCAATCAAAAGGAGGATAGCTGGAAAATCACTAAAGCATCAGCAACAGTCACGCAATTTAAAAGGAGACTCTCATTTGTTTTGTCTTGATTTTCAGCATGTCAATCAATGCACATACAACGCACTGGTGCGGCGCAAAGACAACAATTAATTATCTAAGCTATACCTGACGCAGAAATCACGCAGAAGAGGAGTGGGCGGCGCCGCAACAATAAGAGCAAGACAAGCAGAGTAGAGAGCTAGGAGGCGCAGACCTAAGCATGGCTGAATCGCAAGTTAACAAAGGAGGAGGATTTGAAAGGAATATGAAGCAAGGACGCACGCACAAGCTGAAAAGAAAAACGTTGGAAAATAGGGGAAGAGCATCGCATTGGAACATAAAAGGAAGGAAGAACAGTTTGGAGAGGGAGAGCACGCAGGACACAGAGGAAGGCAGCTACCACTCGATTCAAACAGTACCGGAGACACAGAAACAAAGCATAGAGTGCGGGGTGGAAAGATCAGCCGAGGGCAGAGGAGTAAACTCAAGAAGATGAAGGAAAAGTATGTTGATCAAGATGAGGAAGAGAGGAGCATTAGAATGGCTTTATTGGCTTCTTCCGAAAATACAAGAAAGAATGATTTGGAGTTACAAAATGGAAGTGCGACAACCAGTAAAGGGAAGATACCTATTACCGCATCTGGTCGTGTGATTCGGGCGGACAAGTATATCCAGCTCAAGGAAGTACTGAAAAACACAAAACAAAGAGCAGATGATCGCAGGACGAGCGGCAGAACATATTACTCACACAAGCGGCAGAAGGATCAGTCCGGCTGGAGAAAGCTAACCGACAGACAGGACCATATTCACCATTAGATAAACTCTGCTTCAATCATTTATTTGTTTTATACTTTATTATCGCTTATGCTCTTGTACAACGCAACTTGTGGGTGCCTTTTTTCTGGCCCTGCCAATCAGGTTTTTTAATGGCCCCCGCCTTCATCATCATTAATAAAGGGTTTTCAGATTTCTCGGCAAGAAGAGCCTTACCAAAATATGCTAGAACAAAAAGACAGACTGATTGCTTTAACACTTCGCTCGGTTTCGACATCGCTCGGCTACGTGCCTCGACATCGCTCGGCTACGTGCCTCGACATCGCTCGGCTACGTGCCTCGACATAACTCGACCCAGTCGCCAATACAAGATCCTTGGGACCCTTGGCCTCGACATCGATCTATGTCTACATCGCTCGGTCGTCAAGACAAGATCCTCAGGACCCTTGGCCTCGACATCGACCGGCCTCGACACCACTCGGCCTCGACGTAGCTCGGCCAGTTGCCAACACAAGATGTTGGAACCAGCTGACTCCAAGTCCCAAAAACTTGGACCGCTCGGCCTCAACATCGATCGGATAGGTTGCCTAGACGTCAATTATGATTATCTCACACTATGTGACCGATCGACGTGTACCGAATGCACTCGTTCGCTACCTACGATTCGTAAAAAGTCTCAGCTATGATTCCTTCAAACCCAACATCCAACCGACTTATATCGAACACGCTAGCTCGTTACGTGCTATTCGAAAAGGTAATCTCTCATACACAGCTAACGATAGTTTAGAGCTTCATTTACGGAATAAGGCAACAAAGTACGAAAATAAGATTTTTCATTTAATATTTGGTTGGTCACAAGCCCGACAAGGTGGGCTTTGGGAGTTTCACAATTCAGAATTGCTCGGAAGGAAGGGAAGCCCCAGCGGCCAGGTCAATAGGAAAAGCGGCCTCAGAGATCGGCAAGACAACTGAGACAGGATCAGCGTCTGCGGGAGCAAACGAAGAGAAACCTCCACGAGCTCGCTCCTCTTCCTCACCTGAACCGAGGGCCAACTGCCCATCCGGTAAAGCCTCTACATCTTTCTCAACTATCTCCCTCATCTACTAAACTGAAAGGCCGAGCTCAGAGGAAAACACTGTTTCGGCATAGTCCTCGAATGAAGGACCATCCGACCCATCAAAGACGTAAGAGCGGTGGCAGCTCCTCAAGAGGGAAAGAGCCAAATCGCAAGCAAATTCCTTGCGTTCAACAATGAGAGACCGCTTTTCCCATCGTTTGATCGCTTCAACCCTCTGTTCTTTAAGGGAGACTTTTAGCTCCGACAGCTTCCTCTCAGCTTTCATTTGCTCTGTCATCACTTCCCGACAGTCAGGGAGGACTTTCGCACGAAGCTCTTGTTCCATTTTTGTTGAAAAGCTTGGCATTGAGGACTTCTATCTTCATCTCCTCATTATTGCACTGCAAAGCTAGGCACCCTTCTTCTAGCTCATCCCTCGACACAATCATTCTGAGCTTATCCTCTTCCATCGAAGAAAGTTGAGCCCTTAAAGCGATGACCTGACCAAGAAGCTTTCTAATCTCCTGGTCCATCGATCGGGAGACTTCAGCGAACCAGTTGGACTCTGGAAAATGCAACCTACGAAACGAAGAGTAATGAGAGCAGCGACTAGAAAATCAAATGCGAGGTAAAGAAGATCTATGGTCTGCCAATTCCAATATTTATAACCGTGATCCACTGAACGAAACTACCAATCGACATCAGACGAGTGGGGGAATCCGAGCCGAGCTCAGACACGTGGTAAGATCTGAGCCGAGAAAAATTAGGGTCATTAATGACCCGAAGCGGCGTGACCGCCGAGAGGACATGTCTGACATTGTACGATAGCACATGACAGCTGCGCGACAGGTAGGGAAACGCATCGTTTCAAAAATTTTGAACGGCACCTAGAAGATACGAATCGCCAAGTAATAATTAGACCCAACAAAACCCTGAGGTCTCGAGTTCGAGCCCCAGACACCCACTGGGTTCACTGTTGTAGTTCGGCTCGCTGAGCCAAAGGGGACAAAACCCGATCGGTGCTGACCCAGAACTGCAATTAAGTATCAACGTCCAATCGATCGTCCCAGCACAGCGCGAACTGATCGATCGCCCGGCTCTCAACTCGAGTCGATTGTTAGCCCAGCTCTAGCACGAGTCAATCACTCGCTCTATCCCGACCCGAACTATCAAGCACTTGGCTAAAAACTCGATTGGTTTCCTGTCATAGTAGAAATTATCGTACATGGCATTTCGGTCCCTGATCGACCGACCTTATCACGAGTCGTCACACGGACGAGGAACACAATCTTTATGTACTCCTTCGACCCTTCTCCATGATCAGACTCGAGGAGTAGGGGGGCTTATGGTTGAGTCGGCTATTCTAGGCCCAAGCCCAGGTCCACGTATCCACGGCCCATTTGCAGGTGGCAACCTCCCACTCATATACAATGACCTAAACCTAATAAGTATTTACTATATAAGTTGATTATCTCCTCACGATGCAGGTACGAGATAGAAAACTATACTTGTCTCTGTTCTCAATTATCAAAACCCTTACAAAAATATTAACTTGAGCGTCGGAGGGGCCTTCCGGGAACCAACCCCCGGCGTGCCTTATTTGTTTTGCAGGTATCCTGTAGCCGAAATCAATCAGAATCATGGATCCAAATAACGATGTTCAGCCCTGGCAAAATCCGACTGAACCAATTTTTATTAAAAATATTTGTAGGCATGGGAAAGGGTTGAGATCCAAGCCTAGCCTAAAAATTTGTGTTTTGGTCGGATCTAACATATGAAGCTTCCGTGTGAAGCTCATGTCTAGGACAAGCCTGATTAAAAATATATTATTAATTTTAAAAAATTAATAACCATATTGTTTTACTCAAAATTACAATTTTGGGCTTCAAGCTAGGCCGGGTTGAGTAGCCCAAGTCTAAGCTTGGACCGAAACTTGAAAAAAGGTCTAAATCTGATCTGAAGCTTATATTAAATTAGGCCAAGTTTATTAAATTCAGGTTAAGTCGGATCAAACCTGGTCGAGCCGGACAATTTTTGGTAACCCTATATATTTGTTTTTAATTAAAGTAAAATTTAATGTTGGTGATAAGTTTAAGATTCTTAAAATTAAAATAAAAAATTAATCAAAGTAGTTACATTTGTTTGTAGATGAGAGTACTAAGGCAAAGTATAAAAATGCAAAATATAAAATGGTTAAATTTTTAGATAATTAAAAAATTGTAGGATAATAAGTCACTAAAAGAGAAATTATAATAAGGGAATGAGGGTGAGAAATATAATGTATGCATTAAGGATTAATTTCCTACATATGATGGATAAATTTATTTAGGTGATCTGAAAGTTCACTACATTGATGTTTTTGCTACCTATATCGTTGATTAACTCATTTAAGTTTTGAAAAAATTATTTATTATAATTATTTTTAACGTAAGCCATATTAGTCTTTTTAAATTAATATTAAATTTATAATTATTTTATAAAAGTACAATGATTACAACTTTTAATATTAACAAATTAGATTGCATAATTATTTTTACCTTGTAGAAAGTTAAAATGAAAGTGTAATAGAGTCCAATATTCTCTAGATTGTTATGTTTAACTGTTCTCTAGTTTTCACTCTCCCTTATTTTTTTAGCTAATTTCTTTTAAGCCACTTTCCATTTTCAATTTATCATTTTCTCCTCTATAACTGAAGATTCATCAAGCTTAACTCATCTATCCTTCAGCATTTAGTTTCCTCTTCTCCCTTCAATTTCCATCTCCACACCAACAAGTTCAACTCCTCTGTCTCCTCTAGACTTTGCTCCTTATTTTTTTGTATATCCTTAGATCCTTTTATTTACCCAACTATCCTCTATTCTCCTCCTTCCAGTCTAATTGCTCCTCTCAAGCCTTGCTTTATAGCAATTACAAGCCATTCTAACCTCAACCTAATTCAATCTCTTTAGAAGGAATCTTTAGTTAACTTAGAACATCTTTCTAGATCAGAAGAGTTCCTAGAAAACAATAATTAATTAAGAATATTTTGCTTCAAACAAAAGCCATGTCATGTAAACTAGTTAAAAACCAAAATAAAATAGAGTAATAAAAGAAATGCATTATGGCATTTTGGAGAGAATTGTGAGGTGATCTCAAACCACCAACACCATTACAATGGTAGAATATTGATGGCTTTTGACAGGAGTAAAATCTTTACTCAACATTCCTCCTGAACTAATCAGTAATCCATCTTATAATGCCTTTTGTAAGTAACCCATCACAAATCAATACTTCCATTGTCTATGCAACACAATTAACAGTTTTTAGAAGTAATTTATGGAGTGAACTTTATGCTTTCAAGGCTATTAACCAACTTTCTAGGATTATAATAGTGGAATTTAATAATAATTTTTATTCTTAGGAAGTTAACAGCTCTAGGAGAAATATAAGGTAATTAAATGATGACTTAAGAGAATGTTTGAAGAAAATTGGAGTAACATATCTTAGATTTAAAGAACAAATTTTCATTTGGGATAATAGACAAGAAGAGACTTAGAAAATAAGGAGGAAACAGGATCGAGCACTAGTTAACAATGAATAGATGGAAAACTTCTCTCATAGTATGCCTTCTTTGAAAACTCCTTTAACTCATATCATTCCTATATAGAAGTCTCCAACTTCATTAATGAAAACTTAGTCAAAGCCCCTTTTAAGTTTAACAACTTCCTTTCAACCACTCTAGGTTATGTATAAGCAATTAGGAAGGGAATACAAAAATAATTTACAAGGTATAAGGACTCTATTTGTATGTAGAATCTTAAAAGCATTCATAAGGAACTAAATCTCCTTGATAAAACAACCTTTCTAGACACTAATGAGGTAGTTAGAAAAACAAGATAAACTCTCTCTAAAGCTCAGAAGGACCTATATAATCTCTTGATAATAATGTTTTAAAAGATATTGAAAAAGCACATCTCTATAACTACACTCAAGCTCTTAATGTGTAAAATAATTATTAGGGGTGACTTGGATTAAGGATTGTAATAGAAATACAATATTTTTTATAGCTCAATCACTACTAAAAGGAATTAAAACAAAATAACTTTGCTTCTTAATGACTTAGGTATCTTCATCGCTAGTCAAGAGTATCTAAAGAATGATACTTATAGGTGAATCCTCTTATAGCTCTTCTCTATAACTTATCAAGTAGTATATAAGGATACCTTTGAACAAGGACTTAGGTATTAAAATTGAAAGACCTTTCATCAGAGATGAAGTAGACAAAGATATCTTTAGTTATATGCCAAAAATAACCTTTAGATCATATGGTTATAATGCAGCACCATCCTTTCAAAAGATATGGAATGAAATTGTTGACTTATTGATTGAAGCCATATTGGAGTTCTTCTTCAATCGAAAAATGCTAAAGGGAATGGATAGAACATACACATATTTAATTCTCAAAGTAACTAACTAACTTCTCTACATAATGTAATTTACAAGAACATCTTAAAGATGCTTGTAAATAGATTAGAGAAAGCTTTAAAAGGAGTAATACACCTTAATCAAAGTGCTTTCATTAAAGGAAAGGGTATTAGGGATAATTTACACATAATTTAGGACTTGCTTGACAACTATCAGAATAAGAAATCTATTTGAAGTGGTGAACTAAAGATTGATTTTCACAAAGCATTTGACTATTTGGTGGCCTTTGGTTTTCCAAGTAATTTACAGAATGGGTACAATAATGCCTAACTACCACTTCCTTTTTTGTTTTTATTAATGGAGAATGTACTAGTATCTTCATTATTACAAAAGAAATAAGGTAAAGGATCTTATTTCCCCTTTCCTCTTTCCTCTCACCTTTTACATGGAAGTCTTAATCAGAATAGTTTCACATAAGATAGAGCATAAAGTAGGCTTCAAATATCATATAAAATGCATGTAGAACAAATAGTTTAGCCTTGCTTTTATTGATGATATACTATTATTAAGTAGGTGAAATAAGAGATCTACACAAATCTAGATGTGTTTCTTGTAAGAATTCAAAATGATTTTAGATATGAGTATAAAAAACCTTAAGAGTAAACTTTATGGTTCTAGAGGAGCAATTAATATCATAATTAGTAAGAGTATCTAGATGTCAAGTAAATCATGCCCCTTTTAAATAATCAAGCATACCAATTACTTCTAAGAGAACCTTATATATAAATTGCTAATCAATCCTTGACGCTATTAAATTGGTAATTACCAAAATAGATTCCTCACTTATGCTGGGAAATTACATATGGTAATATTTGTTCTTAGTAATATGCACAATTATTGGAGAACACATACCATGCTTCCCAAGATCATAGTCAAGGAAATTGAAAGAATTATTAAGAAGTTTTTATGTTCATGAAATGCATCCATAGGGAAACAATCCATAGTAAAATGGTCAAACATTTGTGTCCCCAATCATGATGGAGGCTTAGGGTTCACTAGAATTCAAATTATGAAAAAATGCTCATAATTAAAAATATTTGGAAGAAATTTAATGACAAATAATTCATTTGAGTAAAGTGGATGCATTCACATCACTTAAAAATAACTAACTTTTGGAACTTCAAAGAAAAATGGATTATTCTTGGACTTTAAACCAAATGTTAAAGCTAAAGAATCTTATATGATTTGACTTCAAAGTAATCATAGGAAATAGGAAAGATATCTAGTTCTAGTATGAGAAATAGTGTGAATTAGGACCCTTACTTACTATTCCTAAAGCTCACTTAATCCACTGTATAATAATTGATAAAGCTGAAGTAAATAAGATTGTTTAAGGATTCCATTAGAACTACAAATAAGGAGGTTGTACAATCACTAAAGATAAGATACTAGGTTCAATTTCGAACATAGCAAATTCGAATAAAATTAGATGTCTTAGGCATAAAAATAGTCTATTCCCAAACAAATCTTGTTTAGATCTGATTAAAGAGCATAAAAAAGAATTATGTTAGGTCAAACTTATAGGTATGAATTCAAACATATCAAAAACATCATTCATAATTTGGTTTGCAACTAAGAAAAGGATAAAAACCAAGGATAGAATACAGGGAATCAATGATTTGAAATCTAAACTATGTGCCCTAGAGGATGAAAGCATATCACATTTACTCTATCATACTAATTTACAGCTGATCTCTATAAGTAGATACAACTCAAGTGTAACTTTTCTTCCACATTACTAAATGGGATAATCTGGTTGGATGGGCTGGCAAAATCACATTTAATAGAAAGGAAGACCTGAATATATTTAGAATGGCCTCAATTGTCCTATATATTCAATATAGAGAGAGAGGAATGCAAGGAGACTTAAGAAAGAACTAACTAATGTTGATCAATTCACCTTTAAAAGTATAAACTAGATTAGAGAAATGCTGTTATATTGCAAAATAGAAAAGAAAGCAACCAAAGTAATGTTACAGGGATGGGATTTAATTTGATGTTACACAATAATATTTGTGCAAACTAAATAAAAAAAACTCAATTATTATTCTGAAAAACCTTTGATGTGTACATAATATATTTTAATGCTTAACAAGATGTAGGTTTTCAGGAGCTCATTAATGTGTTTATGAACTTTCTTGAATTAGTTTTAGGGAAAAGATTCACATTAGATCTTAGCTTGTACTCTCACTTTTTTCTTCTTAATTCAACCTAATCTTCTTTGGGCTTATACTTGTAGTTACGACTACTCCTTGTGTACTTATTTTGCATATCAATCTATTATTTTCAATTTAAAAAAAAAAGATAAGATGGTAGTTTTTGTCATATTGAGTCCGTCTCAACTATATATGGCCCTATGATAGATTATCACCCGATAAAAGGGCCCATTTACACTATCTTTCAGTAGATTAAGACTTATGAAACATGTACAAATTCATAATATCAATCAAACTAACTTAAATTAACATATCTTATAAATAATATAAAAATAATCTATATAAGCCTGACAAGTATACTAATTCCTATATAATCGAATTACTCAATATCCAATCTTTGATAACAACTAACAAAATGTGTCTCTAACTATTTTGAAACATTCTAAATTCTATCTTTATAAATATCCCATTTATACCTTGTATAGTCCTTAACTTCTCCTCAGGTTTCTCATTTAAAATAATAAGTGTAAAGGGTAGTATATATATCAACTAAGAAAAAGAATAGTAAAAATTTTAAGAACATACTCCATACTACTATATGAAAAGTATCTATATTAACTTCCTTATATGGTACTACAGACTTTTAAAACCTAGAGTCAATTCATATGCTAATGATAATTTCATACAATGTTACATGTAGTAATCAGGTTTACTAGTACAAAAACATAAAATCGTATACTTGCTTAAAGTAGGTCTTAACTAATTCTCAGATCTGCATCAACTAATTCATCCTATCGATGGATTGTTACTTACCACAAATATAACATTAGTTGATAAAACTGGCTAATAGATTTGTACTTATCCTAATCTAGACTAATCACCATATCATACATATCACACAATCATCGCACATCCCCTCAAAAACCTCAACTAACATATCAAAATAAACTTCATCAATTACATCACACACCATTCAAACAAAAGGAATTGATGCAATCATGTAGAGTCACGTAAAAACTAGGATCCATCAAAATTCCCTTCATAAACCTCAAATCATATACAACATTAAAATTTATTGTTATATGTCAAATATTATACATAACCACACATACTGCTTAAGAAATTAACTTTTAGTCTTGAGTATTTAGCCTAATCTTAACATACTTGGTTTGTTATATATGGTCTAAATAATTTTATCTAGTTTCATTATTTTGATATATGAGAACAATAATAACTAAGTTAAATAATATTTAATAATAATTAATGAAACAAGTATTCAATACTAAAAACCTCGTCTAACATATACACCGTATTACTTATACTAATATACCTTTAATTCCCTTTTTATAGAAGATTCTTATAGTTTTCTAACGAAATATTTTTTAGATAATATAAACTTCGATTAAAACTATATGGAATATCCATTTTCTTTTTAAAATGGTAACTACTTTAATTGAATCATAAGAAAGATATAGATAATAAAGCAATTATTAGTATCTATTTGTACTTTCCATTAGAGTATAATACAAATTTGTACATAAAGTAATAATAATGTCATTCCTTTAGACTATTTCTTAAAGAGTTTTTGTTGGATCCCGTTTCTGGAACCCAACTCTCTTTCTCTGATACCACTTATGTTGGATCCCGTTTCTGAGACCCAACTCTTGAACCATAAAACATAAGCTTTGATACCATAAATGTTGGCTCCTGGTTTCCGGAACCCAACCCTCTTGCTGACTTATGCATCTGTTGGACCCAACTTGATTCCGAAGCCCAACCTCTTGCGAAAATCATGAAACGTGAGTGTATTACCTTGAAGGGTTATTGCTTTAAACCCTCATTAGCCATCATAATTTTTTTTCATTCTCATAACATCCCAAAAATTTACTCTCAACTTTTTTCAATGACGTGCCCATACAAAACAGTCACTATGCTCAACCTCATATCTCCTGTTTGCAAACAGAATTTGGAAATCTTCATATCTAAATTTCAATTTGACTTCTTCATAGAAACCATAGCTCTATGTCTTTAGTTTGTTTTGGAGCAAGAATAAACTCAATTGGAGTTCTATAGCTCAAGATATGCTTAAAAAGCTCAAGTCTGCTCAAACCCTAATCATGCTCTCCTACCCGACCTCTCACTTACTTTAATGCAAACTTTCTCAAATAAACTCTAAATGATACAAGTTTTATGGAGAGCTATATACATGTCTTAGTAATCTATTGCTTCAAGAATTACTTCAATTGGAGGTCGGATGAGGGAGTGATGCCCAAAAGAATAAACCATGTTCATACTTTAAATCGATTTGAACCTCCCTTGGCACGATCACCATAACTTTCAATCTAGATGTGGGATTGCTTTCATTTTTAGACCATTAGAAAGAACGCATCTAGAGCTACAACTTTCGTGAAGATCACAAAGTCTGAATTTGCTTCTAACAGGGTCAAAAAGCATAATCTTTCCCGTGCATATCCGTTAAACGGACATGAATCGACCAAACTGCGTCATTTCACCCGAGAAGGTCAGTTAAACAGACTTCCATGTCCATTTAATGGGCATAGGCGAAGCAAGGGGTGTTTTTTGACCCGACAAGGTCCATTAAATGGACCTTATGTCTGTTAAACGAACATGGGGCTCCCCAAAGTCCTCCAAACCCTTTCAAGCTTCCTACAACCATCCTAACATCATATACACTTATAATCTTCCTAATTTCAATTCTTATCATGCAAAATCACTTCATAACAATTCAAACCTCAAATTTATCTCATCAAACTCTCAATTCTTGATCTATTTGGTTCATCAAAACCACAAATTCTCATCAATTACCATAGCTATCACATGCACAACTCCTATGCAACATCATAACTTGTAACAATCATATCTCTTAACTCCGACACCCAAAAATTACAAACTTTATAGCGACGGAAAGATAAAAAGATGAACTACATCTTTCATGAAAGAAAATTTGGCTAATTCTATCTCAATTATTTCAGATTTTCCCTTGAATCAGATATAAATCTTATCCTTGTTAAAACTTGCAATTCCTTCCTAAATTTTTTTCCTCAATTACAACATCATTCTTATCCCTTCAAATACCAATCCTTCTTTTCCATAATATTTCAATTACAAGTAATG
>JAOTAZ010000003.1:23707187-23720926 GCA_025629785.1 Erythroxylum oxycarpum
TAAGATCACTCTCTAATACAACACTGTTGCCGCAAGTCTTACACGAACTTGTCTGAACCTCTGAAACATCTCCAACAGATACATATCATGTTCTTCAGATCATGCGCAACAAAATAGAAGAGATTGTGTTCATGGCAGTCAGCTTTAAGAGCAGATGTTTGATAGTTAGCGCATGTGATATGAAGTTCAAACGCACACGGTATGCATGAGTAGCACTTCCACTCCAGATCGTCGAAGCACATACCCTGCATCTTCCAATAACACCACCAATATTGTTAAGTTTAAGATGGTGCTGTGGATGATATTGGGTTTGCAGTTCTTCTGGCACATCAACGCATAATTTGTGAATAAGAAATCCACAATCAGGACAGCAATAGGCTGGTCCAGAGATGACCAGTCGACACAGTCTACATCTTTCTTGGAGTTGCTCTGCACAATTGGCAAGTGTAAGTTTACAAAAATGGCTGAAATGCGAAATGACTATTTCCTTTTCGTTTAGTATTTGGCTTCGGTCCTCAATACGATGTGGTAAAGCGGCACATTCAATATCAAGGATAAACTTGCACTCATCGCATTGATAGCCAGCCTCTGCATGGGATACATTTTTACACCCATCGCATATAAAGTACTCGTATGAATTAGAAGGAAATATTGTGAGAGGGTGAAGCGAGTGAAATGGGTGTCTTATCTTAGGAGGGAACTCTGCACATACTTTGTGTAAGCTTTCGTTGCAAGATTTACAACTATAACCAGCACCAGATATCTTAGCTTTGCAGCCAAAACAGTTCCCAACAATTTCAGCTTCATGAAAGGTTAAAATGTGATTGTTGCTGGAATCTCCGGTCTGCACCTCCAAATTATAGAGAAAAACAAAGATGTAATAACAGATTCAAATACAAAAAAGTGATTAAAAAGAAAAAAACAAGTAAATGTGAGAGAGAAAAAAAAAGTCAAATTCTAATAACAATACCTCAATTTGTTTCTTGCAAAGGGGATTTGCAGCTTCTGCAAGAATTGGGTACTCATTATTACTACTCTGGGCTTCATCTCTGTTATTTACCATTTTGACCCTCAAGGAATCAGGGGTATTCTCATAGTCGGAGTCTTCATCTTCATACTGGTAAACATGAAAAAGCTGTTTATGATTTCTCTCTTTTTTAATGAATCGAATGACAGTAGATTCCTGGCATGAAACATGTGCTGCACAAGGTGTAATGTAAGAATTGGAAAATTAATTCCTTGTATGACTATGTATCTGCTTCTAATGACTCATATTCTATGATTACCATCACTAGTCCAGCAAATGAAAACATCTTCCTCATTTAACTATAAACTGCTTCTAGTATTGCATAATTTGCTCAGCAAATCCATGTCACATTATAGAAGCTAATGCATGATGAAGTTACTTTACTTGCAAATAGATAATACACGAAAAGGATTTTGACAGTTTGCTAATTCATGGAGAAAGATTACAGATTGAAATTAATATTCTTTAAGCATATAAAATTTCGTGTAAAATCTATGAACTTACCTCAGATGCTACACATTCAATGTGAGACGCGTATGAGCATTGCTGACAGTAGTAGGCATGATATCTTGAGTTCCTCTCTTCCTCACAAGCGAAGCAATAACTCTCAGTATCTTCAAGAAGTGGATTCCTAAGCGTAAGGGGATGCATGTGGCAATCTGTCTTGATATTACCGGGTATTGGAATGCATTCCACATGGAAATAACATTTACACTCGAAACAAAGATAAAAGTAGCCATGACGAAATTCACGACAGACCTTGCAGACTAATCTTCTACTTCTAGTTAGATGATCTGCAACAAAATAGTAAAGGTTGTGGTTGTGGAACTTAAGGTTTAGAGGGGATTTGACCCCCAGAGACTTATGGGCACATAAAGAATGAAGGTAAAAATCACACTGAGAGCATTGATATGCAATAGCATCGATGCTAAACCCACAGGCATCACAAACTGTGTTGTTGTTTTTAATAAACTGAGCACGAAGAGGATGCAGAGGATGATAAGCATGCATTATTTCTCTTAACATTTCAGCACACGACTTGTGAAGGTATAACTTGCAATCAAGGCAGGCATATGCTGGGCCAGAAACAAGCTGTTGACATCCGTTACACTTATAGTTAAGTCTCTCGGTTGAATTAAAGAGAATAAGCATATGGCGGTGGCTGAAATGATAAATCTCAGTTTTTGTGTCCCCAGTGGATCTAAAATCATGCCCATCAGTCGCAACAGCACATTTGTAATCGAGATTGAAATCGCAGTCTTGGCAACGGAAAATAAATTCCATGGAATAATCTCTGCACTTATAGCAAACGAAAATATTTATAGAATCATCAGGATTACAGTAAAACTTGAGTGTGTGCTGTGGGTGTAGAAGATGCTTAAGCTCTTTGGGCAACGAGGCACATTTGTCGTGGAGCCAGAAACCACAGTAATCACAGAAATAAGCTGGACCATCAATGACTTGATGACAACCCCTGCATGTTGGGGCGTCAACCATCATCCCCTTCCTCTCATTCCTATAGATAGCTTTGTCTGTCTCTCTGGCGTTCTTGCAGAACGTCAACGCACAATCGTGGCTGTAATGGGCTATCTCCATGGAAGCCTTTGCTTTCTTGCAGATTGTCTAATTTTGTAGACTTGTGGTGTTATGTCGGAGCAAAGAAGGTAACTTTGAACTAGTCAAAAGTTGATGTCTTCCATATACATTAACCCAACCGCTGGCGACAGCCAAATCGTCTGCAGAATATAGTTCTTGTTAATTAGCAAGTTGCGCGTCTCCATGTCAAGGTTTTGAAGACAACGTCCACGGAAATATTAAACTGTTCTTTGAACATATAAAATAAAACCAATGTTGTTTACTTCCAGTATTTATCAAGTGAAAGACGTTATATTTAAGATTCAAAATCTAAAAAACACATGCAAAGAGTAGGTTAGAAGGGGAGGATGTATTGAAGATGAAATAGACATTTTTTGACTTGCACACTTCAGGGCTTTCTGTATTGGAAAGTGTACCTTTTGAGTCTGTAATCCGCTGTAACTTGTAACTCCAAACTTCATCCTAACTTCAACTCATTCTTTTTTTTTTTTTTGACATGTTCAACTCATTCTTATATATTGACATTAATTTATGTCTTTAACATATGAAATCAGTTAAAATTTAAATAAAAATATCTAATCATTTATCAAATCAAAATAATTACAAATTCGTTTTAGAATAAAATATAATTTCTTATAAAATCTATAGTAAAAATTAAAATAAATAAATAAATGTAAGACTACATAATTATGATAATAGTCAAGTAATATTTATTTGAACATTAATTAAGTTAGGGTTCTTTAATATCATCTTTTTCTCCATCGTCATCAATTGAAGAAAAACCATCTTTTTATTGCAATAAATAACGAAAATGGAATAAAGAATTTAAAAATAAACACAAAATCATAATTATTTATATGAAATAAATTATCTAGCTCGAATAGTTTTACACTCCTCTAATTATTAATAGAATTAAAAATTCTATTGTATTTAGTTTGAGTAAAAGTTAGAACTATCACTTTTTTAGTCAAACTAAATGCACATTCTAATATGTATAAGAATAGTCAAAAGATCTTTAACCAACATATCTAAAATAGGAAATCTTTTTTTTTTAGGGAAAAAATAGGAAATCTTTTAAAACTCACATTTCAGTATTTAAATATAGAGTTAATTAAAAAATTAAATTTTATTCAATTTTGTAATTATAACCCGAACTTTAAAAATAACAATTAAATACTTAATTTTTCAATTTTTTAAATCTAACCGAGCGTTAGCATCTCCGTTAATGTTGTTGATGTGGCAAGTCACGTCAAACATAAATTTAAACATGATTGATAATAACTAGATTAAATTATAAATGTCAGACTTAATTAAAGTAATCAAGAAAATTAAGAAAATTTTAAAAATTGAAAGACAAAAGGTAAAAAAAATATAAATTAATTTGAGATTCAAACTTTCTGCTATTGTCAATTTCTATTCAAAGAAGTTCTTTTAACCAATTACAGGAAGCAGAAGTGAAAAGCATAAGAAAAGAACATGTTTGTTTTGCTATAAAAGGGATTTTCCACTTTAGCTTTCAATTTTCCTATCTCGCTTCCTTGGTGACTTTTTATCTTATTCTCTCATATAAGCCAACCAAACAACTACAAGCACCAAATTCATCATTCCTTCCCCTAAAAACTTGAACTACTTTAACAAGTACACATGAAATCCTTGTTAACTAATCCAGCTTCCTTGACCTGTAATCGGTATGATAGGCTTTTTATGGCTGTTCTTGTTTCTTCATTCTAGATCTAGGAAAACATGTCTTTGTTGATGCAACTCCGCAAGTTCACAGGTCTCAAGTAGTATAGTACAATATCATCTCACATGGAGTAATTGTATAAGTACCACGCTTGGATCACTCAATTAATTAGACTAAGCAGATGTGTAGGATTGGAGAATTAAATTAAGAAATTTAACTATCAAAAATAACAAAATCAAAACTAAAGAAAATTTCGAATATCTCTAAGGGTTACTCCGAATGGAATGTAGTAAGCTTCAAGGATGGTTCCACTTTTAGCATCATCTATGGACTTTACCTGAATCAATTTATGAAGCGAATTTTGGTTGATAGAAGGTTGAGCCTAGAATTTCTTAGATCCCTTTTCAAGGTATCAAAGGAGTATTACGTAATAATCCTAGTGTAGCACCCCACTCCCGCAAAACCCGAACTTGACATCGACGGTAATATCCGAGTCCGTGTCCCGTGAGGGTGGCATACTATTGCACTCATTTAGTCAAAATTCAATACAATTTTTTTTCTTTATAACAATATACACATATGCAGAAATCAATTACCAATTCAGCCCCACTTTCATTCATAACCATTTTCAATCAATACATTACAATCAATAGAATTTTAATAGCTAATTGGGCCCCATTATAATTACAAAACACTATTTTTTCAGAAATTGCGGAATATAAATTTACACAATTAATAGAATACTGAATGCAGACGCAACTGATCCCAACCTTTATCTTTCACTTGCATGCAGTAGGCATACTCCCGTTTGTCTAATGGGGTACTCTTCAACAGACTTGGTAAAAATTTTTCCAATATTATAATGAAATTATCAAAGTTCTTTGTTTTTTATCAGTCCACCCATCTTCCATAATATTGCATCCAATTGTTTCTCAATTGGACTTACATATATCCACCATCAACTGACATTACTTATTTAAATCTTCAAGCAAAGGCATAAGAATTTCATAATAAAAAGGTGCATTAAATCTTAGACCTATCATTGTTGTAGCATTTATTGCTTCTTGAAAATAGGGAATTCAAAGCATTTAAAGGAATATATGAATGATAGAACCATCTGGGTCATGCTTGTTTACATTGTAAAATAGCATCCTTATTAACCAAAATATTTTTTAAACTAGGTTTAGAACTAAGAGTCGTTCTTGGAGAAAAATTAGAATCTATGTAAAAATTAGAATTTGTGTTAATAACATCTTTTCTTTTTCCTTTATCTAATACTTCTTGTGCTTTATCATCTCTTAAAGATACATCATGTTCCTCTTTATTTTCCTTTTTCTTGTTTACTTGTTGCTACAAATAATTTTCAATCCTCTCACATGCATCAAATGGTAATTTTTAACAAGAAGTTATATTACCTTTAACACCAGTAAGATGTTCTTTCATTCTATAAATTCTTCACTTTAAAAATTCTACCATAAAACATACAATTATATTGAATATTTCCATTAGATGTTTAAGAAAAAGAAAAATAATACAATACTAGATTAGACTTACCACAAGTAAAGGATGTTAAGTTTATTGAATATTTTTCTAATGATTCCATATTTTTATTATAATTTTAACCTTAAAATATGAGAGAAATATTTTTGTAAGTTTTGCTCATATCTATAAGATTTAGACATTCTAAGAAAGCAATAGGTGTTGAAAAATACTTATATTATTGAATACATTATATTTGACAAACTAGTGTGGTTACATTCAAACTAAAATATGGTAATAGAAAAGTTAAAAAAAACATACATACAAGTAAGAGAATGGAAAGCTTTTACTTACAATATATCTTATTTTTTAAAAGAGTCCAAAAAGAAAAATAGATATCTTAGTTTCATTGATTTAACATACTTGATAAATATTCCTAAATTTGACATAATTGAAAGAAATGATATAGCTATTTTGGAAAATTAAAATACTAATTAAAAGCATCTAGTAAGATGATTACTTATATATATGTGTTGTGTGTTGGTTTCAAAGAAATAGCAAAAATATTTATTATTGTAATTTGTAAATGTTATTCTTTACATGTTTCTACTTGTAATTATCAAATTTTTATGAGTCTATGACACAAGACAAGAACAAGGAACTTGGCTCAAATATATCCACGAAATAAGTCTAACCTATACAAAACAACTTCCTATGAATCTCATAACAAAAATTAATAATTATTAATTATATATTAGGTAACAGTCCATTGCTGGAAAATTGCATTTCATCCAACATTGTACAAGCCGCATGCACCTAATGGTCCCCTAAAAAATTTATATAAGGTTAGAAAATAAAGGATTGAAATCAAAACATTTGCCTACTTTAAGTCTCAACTTGAATTGGATTTTTGCAGAAGGTACAACTTTTATACGAACAAAAGCTAAAACTAGAGTTTTGTGAATGCTAAAACCAATAGAATCTATAATATTTTTTTTTCTCTCTTTTAGGATGAATAAGGATAGACTGAGATTGAAAAGATAATCGTTATAGAGAAGATAATTAACCGAACAATCCCCAATTCTTCTCCAATAAACCCATTATTTCTACACATAAAAACTTCTATCACAACCAAGACACAGTAAACTAAATATCTTTGAAAGAAATTCATAATTCATAAATCATAAACCAATAAAATAACGAACCAAAGATGGAAAGAACAAAACTTAAAATGATAAGAAAAAAGATTAAAGTCTAAAAACAGAATACCTTAATCCTTGCATCAATGAAAGTTTGAAAATTGTAATAAAAAAGAAATCTTTCATCTTCTCTATTTGTTATTACAGAGATTGAACAAATGTTACAAAACTAAAGAGTTATTAAAGAGGTTGAGTTTGATTGGAGATGGAGACTAAAAATATTTCCAATATCTAACAAAACTATAAGCGAGAGTGAAATTTGGTCGGCTATGTAGTCTAAAAAATAAAAATTCTAAGAAGAAACTAGATAATAAAGAAAATAGGGTCACATTTTTTTTCTAGTTATGATTTAGATTAAAAAACTAGTTAGTTACGCAATAAACCAACCGATTTATATTTGTAATGATTATAAATATGTACAGAAAAGGAAAGTTGGCCAATTTCCCATGACCCCTTTAAATCCAGCATGATAATCAAGCCTTTTAATGCTTCCTGAGCTTCCACAATAACACAAGTTAACTTATATCACCTTAATATCATTGAGAAGCCTATGCAAAATTAATGTGTTACAAACATGTCAAAATCTAGTTTAAGTCTTTCAACAACTAAATTCAAACACTAGTTTATATCATATGCACCAATTTTTCTTCCTTCTCTCTAGACCGATGTTCTATTTTTCTTTCTTCTTTCCTTCCTCTTTTTTCTATTCATGCTTTTCTGAATTCAGATCTTCTGTTCAGTTTTACTCTGTCTTATTCTGTCTCATGAAATCTCATCCATTTATTTTGCTGACCGCACGCGGATTCTATGCGAGACCCACATAAATAAATAGTTGAGATTTATTGGACACAATAAGACACCATAATATTGGACAAGGAATCTGAATTTAATTTTCCAACTGTCCTTTTTTGCATTCTCTCTCTCTATTTATATTGCACGGCTTTCTCCCTCCAATTGTTCTCCCACATTGTTTTTCTAACTTCTCTTTGTTTATTATCTCTTATGTTAGTTGTTTTTTGACTTACCTTCATGTCGGTATGTCAATTTTCTTATGCCCCTCAGTCTTTCCTATTAGTTCCAAGAGCTACTCCCTAAAAATTGAATTACTTAAAATCCTTTAGAATCATAAGGTCGCCCTAATAAAAGCACATTAAACACAGAATTTGATTCTCTCCCTCAAGTTGGTGAATATACATTTTCCATTCTAAGCTTACTAATAATGTCCCAGCATATGAGTATTTGGCAGAGTACGTCTGGTAGTTGATCTTTACAATTTCAGTGTCTTAGAAAAAAAGAACCAACAAACAGATGACAAAATATACTTGGAATTTAACTACTCCAACTAACACTTGATTACAAAAGATTTGATAATAAGCTAACTAGATACAAGACCTAGTTTGCGTCAACTTCCAACAAGCACTCGATGTTCGGAAGTTTATATTCACATTGGGATACTTTACTTTTTCACTCCTTACTGTAGTCCTAGATGATTTAAACATCGTTTGATATCTTCAATTTGGCCACCCATGTAAGTATTATTGTTCTCTGCAGCATCTTGTATTGAATTATCTGTCAGAGCTGTTTGGCATGGAACCTCACCGCAGACCTCTCCGTACCTTGATGGTAAATCACCAGTTCTCTCGAGAACAGGCGTACTGCTACACAGTATCTCAAGTGAAGAGTCTTCCTGATATGACAAAAACCTTCAGGTGAATTGACAATAAGAGCAACATGGAAAACTTTCAGATGAAATGGGCTAATTGACAATAAGAGCAACAGAAGGAGAATCATATATAATTATAGATGCTCAACTAGGAAACCATTGGAAAACATGTACGATTTTCTTGAAACAAATGTTTAAGGAAATAAAAATTAGTGTAAAACCATACCTCATCAAGAACACAACCAATATGAGCAGTGAAACTGCAACGCCGGCAGTAATAAAAAGCATGGGTTGAGTTCCTTGGATTCTCACAAGCATGGCAGTAATACTCATCACGACCATTATCAATGATTGAATTCTCCAGAGTTAAGGCATGAATATGGCACTGACCCTTGACCTTTCCTGGTATTGGAATGCATTCAAGGTGTACATTGAGGAAACAATCCAGACAGTGGTAGAACGAGGCATTGCAGTCATTTCCACAAACCTCGCACCGAAAGACTTGTCCTGAGTTGTCTATTCCTCTAGACTGGATAAACCCAGATGCAGTTAGATCATGTATCCTAAAGTAAAAAAGATTGTGCTCATGAAACTTATGTCTGAGAGCAGATGTTAGGTAATTGGCGCATGTAGTATGAATCTTGAATCTGCATTCTTCGCAGTGGTAGGTACTTTTCGTAATAAATCCAAAGGCATAGCAATAGCATTGACCAAATGGCAACAATTCACTGAATTTAAGGAGGTGTTGCGAATGAAAGGGGTGCTCTATTTCCTGTGGTATATCAGAACAAGATTCATGAAGGAAGAATTTGCACTCCAGACAACAATATGCCAGGCCTAAGATGGACAGCCCACATATATTGCATACTACTTCATTTTGTTCTGCAAATGCAGCAAGAGTGAGCTTATGAACGTGGCTGAAATGAGCAAGAGTCGTCTCCTTTGAGCTTTGACTTGGATTAGTTGTTGAATAAGCAGAAGCACAATTGATATCAAGGAAGAATCTACATTTTTGGCATTGATACCCAGCATTTCCCTTGCAAAAAGCAACACATCCATCACATATGAAATGCCTATCGACATCAGGAGAAAAGAGGGTAAGAGGATGAAGAGAATGAAGAGGATGCTGTATCTTCAAGGGCAATTCAGCACACTCTTCTTTATGTAGACAAGTTTTGCAGCTTTCACAAGCATAGCCGGAACTGGGAATAATTGCTTTGCACCCATAGCAGTTCTTATCGATTATGTTCTCTTGAAAGATCAAGGTATGATCAGTACCAAAATCCTTAATCTGCAATATACATACACAGAATGAGTTAAGAGAAGCTACCACAATAAGAAGGCAATCGATGATGAAAGAAATATCTTTAGATACAAGTAACGATTAGAAGAACTTGCTTCAATTTGTTTCTTGCAATGTAGAGTTTCAGACTTTGCAAATGTGGGGTACTGTGTGTCAACTTTCTGCTCTTGATTACACTCTGCCTCTTCTATAACCACCCAGCTGGACTCCCCTTCTATAAACTGTAGAACAAACAAGAAATCATTTTGCATTACTTCTCTTCTTTCAAAAGAAAGCAATCTTAAATATATTGCGTAGGATTCCAGCAAGTGTTGATTTTTACACTCTTTATGCTTACCTCAGAAGCTACACATTCAATATGAGCTGTGTAAGGGCATTGCTCACAGTTATAGTACTGGTACTTGGTGCTTCTTTCAGTCTCACAAGCATGGCAGTAGTACTGATCAGAGTCGTCATCAACAACTGAATCCATAAGAGTAAGGGAGTGCATATGACAATCGTGCTTGATGGTACGAGGAATTGGAATGCATTCGAGATGAAAATAACATCTGCACTCCAGGCACACGTAGAAGGACCCCACGCAGACATCACCACATATCGTGCATTCAAAATTTCCTGTTGAACCACTTGCAAGAAAATAGTAGAGATTGTGCTTGTGGCATCTATGCTTCAACGCAGACTTTATAGCCAGAGAATTAATAGCGCATAAGATATGGAGGTCAAAGTCACAATCAAAGCACCTATATGTGATTCCTCTGATTGGCATTTGGCAAGCATCACAGTAACATGCGTTGGCAACTCGAGCATGGAGACGATGAGGAGGATGATACGGGTGTTCAATTTCAAGGGGCATATCTGCACATGACTTATGAATGTAGAATTCACAGCTAAGGCAACCATAGGCTTCACCTATAAGGCGTTTTGTGCATCCATCACAATCAAAATAAAGACCCTTTGTAGAGTTGAAGAAGCTGAGTTCATGGAGATGGCTAAAGTGGTATAATTTGGTTGCTATGTCAACCCTTCTTGAACTCTGGCCCCCGTCGAAGCTTAGAATAGCACATCTGACATGAAGCTTAAAATCGCATTCTTCACAGCGAAACACAAAGCCACAACAAACTACAAGTCTACATTCCTCACAAATGTATTCTAAATACTTGTCATATTGAAAGGTAAGTGGGTGTGATGTGTGAAATGCACTCTGTAGTGTTATGTTTTCCGGTATCGTCGAACAAATTCTATGGAGATAAAACTCACAACCAAGGCAACCATATAACACAATCCTGAAAGTGGATCTCCACACCCAATTTTACATCTCAGTGGTATCGGCTTTAGTTCTTCAGTAACATTGAATAAGATAAGCTTATGGGCGTGGCTAAAATGTTCTATCTCTTCTTTTTCCTCGGGATTTCTGGTTCTCCGACTTTCACTATCGGTTGAAAGCGCACATTTAAAGTCCAAGATAGTCCGACACTCTGTGCAATGGTAGGCGAATCCAGAGAAAGCATCTCTGCATTCATAGCAGATAAGAAACTCGAAATGATGACGATGAATAACGAAGTCTTGCATTTGTGAATCCGTTTGAGAAACAAGCTTAAGAGGGTGAGAACAATAGAGATGAACTGGAAGATCCTGAGGCAATAGAGCACAGGAATTGCAAAGCCAGAAACTTTGACAGGTTTCACAGAAATAGGATGGTCCATCAATGTATTTAAAGCATCCCGGGCATGTTGGTACTTTCATCTCCACCATTGGCTCTTGCTCATCCGGGCATGTTGGTACTTTCATCTCCACCACTGGCTCTTGCTCATTCTCCTCCTTAATAACTTCCACCCTGTTTATTGTATCGTTCAGTTTCTTGTTAGGATCTTCACAGTATGACAAGACATGTTCATGGCTAAAATGTCGAATCTCCATCTTTGAAGGGACAGGACAGTAGAAGTTATAAAGGAAAGCTCATAAGAAGCTGTGGTTGCTTCTTCTGAATTGCCAATTCCTACAGCAGCACTGTTATTTACGTTTCAACAGAGCAAAAGTTGGGGACTATAGCGTTGACTTTGAGAAATTTAGAGGAAAACACTCGGATTCATATCAACCCTACTATGCTATATTGGATTTGGAGTATCCGACCAGGGCATCAAACCTATATTTATTTTAGGAGTTAACTACGTGCAAATTATTTTGGTGAGTTTTGTTTGACTTGTGTTTGATTAAATCCGCAAATTTTAATTTAAGGAATCTATGAATTAAATTTAAATTTAAAAATTAACAAATTTAGAGATTAGACTTCAATTTGCAATTAAAATAAAATCTTAATTTATGAATTGAATATATACTAAAATAATTAGAACAAATTTTAATTAAATTGAACGCTTTCTTATTCATGTACAATTCTAATTATAATGTGTAACATATAAAGATAATTTAAATAATATTAATCATTAAGGTACGAAAGGATCATTTTCATAAATTTTATTATTATAGTCACGAGAGTACTAACAAAGACGACTTCTTAATTTTTACCGTTTAATTTAGGGAGCTGTCCAATCTAGGCATGTAAACTTTGATGTAAATGCAAACGTAAATCTTACAAAATGAATACATCACACCACATTGTTTATCTAGAGGGGAAGTTGTTTATATAGAGTCTAATTCTAAGGTTGGTTGAAAAAGAAACATTAGGTAGTGGTTCAGTCAGATTCTGCTGGGGCTGAACGTTATTGCATGGATCCATAATTCTATGTGATCTCGGCTGCTGAATATCTGCAAAACAAATAAAGGCACGCCGGGGGTTAGTTCCCGGAAGGCCCCTCCGACGCTCAAGTTAATCTTTTGTGGAAGTTTTTGTTGCTGAGAATAGAGAAAAAGCTAGGGTTGTAATCTCGTACCTGTATCATGGTAGAATAGTACCTTATATATGACATGGACGCTAGGTTTAGGTCTTTATGTTTGTATGGGAGACTAACGCCTGATGGGCCGTGGACGTGTGGAGATGAGCCTAGGCCTAGCACAGCCGACCTAACTAGGTAGATAAAGAGATATTCCTATAATTAAATCTTAAATCTCAATAGGTATCTGATACAATCAAGACACGCTTGGAGTATAATATAATATATTATGCGGCCGAAAGGCTAAGATTTCAGTTATGTTGTTGCATTAAATTTTATTTATATATTTACAAAAGTTTCACTATAAATGAGATTTATTAAAATAAATTAAAAAAATTGATGCGAAAGTATTAGATGGGTCGACGACAAAGTTCTCAATGGTGCCAAAATGGATGTGAACGAGGCACCTTTTTCTTTTTGGAAAAGTAACTCATGTCCTTCGTAGTTAGGTTCCCATTCAGACACGGTGAAGGCATCAACTATTAATTATAGGTTTGCTTCATGTGTTGGTACTGTCTGTTTTGAGATGATTAAAATTATCCTAAAACATCCAGTCGTCTGTATTTGCAAACATTGATGTCCATTTACGTTCATCAAAGGTTCCGGGTACGGACATATTCTATCCCATTAACAAAAGGCGACAATGCCAAGAACACAACTAAAGGAGTGAGATTCAGATCTCCATGCAAAAATTTAGATCACCGCCACCAATCAAATTTATGAATACTTAATCAGATTTGGGTATCGAATTGAGGTCTAAAATAAAATTATATTAATACCGGTCAATACTGAACACTATTTTAGGTAATTTTTTAAATTTATAAAATAGTTTTTGTAATTTTTAAAACTTACAAAATAGTCCATTAGTATATTATAGTATTATACAGTTGTATTGTTGTA
>JAOTAZ010000003.1:23765428-23776859 GCA_025629785.1 Erythroxylum oxycarpum
AATGAAAATTGAAAATATATGAAAAAAATCAAGATAGAAAACAAAAAACTGTTTTCTGAAAGTAAACGCACCCTTAATTTTTAAAATATATTCTTCAATTAATGAAAAAGGATTATCATTTTTCATAATATTTCATTATAGTAATTTGAAAATCAATTTAATTTTCAAATCCTTTTTTCATAAAATTATCTTCAAAATAAATAGTTCTAAAATGAGCATATGCTTAAGTTACGAGTTAAACTAATTCTCTTAAACATCATTAATTTTTTTTAATATTTTCATTGAATCTTTTGTTATAAAACTTTAATGAATTCATATGATATTTTATTTATTGATGTACTATTAGGGATTATTAATTAATGAGACAATTATCCTAACTTGTCTTCCCATATCGACTGAAAGCAAGAATGTGACTAGGAGCCCGGCTATAGAGGGATGGCCATTCCATTGAACAAGTCAGGAGTCGCGTAGTAAGCACAGAGCGAACTATTCTTTCGCCTTTTACTAAAGAATACCGTGTGCTTGCTGCTCTACGTGACATAGCCCTATTTTTGTAGAGGTTGTTACCAAAACAGCCTCATCAATTCCTGAGTTTAAGGTTATTTCATTTTGTGGATGAACAACGTTGTCAGTTCTAAGGTAGTCATTTCCAAGTCCCTGTTCTTCTTAATAATTTATGTTTAGGTGGCTATGGTTTTGTTTAATGCAACAAGATTTCCCGAGGTAGAAATAGAAAATAAAACTTGATAAAGATGCTTTGACCTAAAAGTGCAAGCATTTCTTGATACAGTTTTCTTTAAGGAAATAGAGAAATTGAGTAATCCAAGACATTGAGATTGAGGAGGAAATAAATTCACATCATTAATTGTTTGTGTTATTGACTAAGAGATCAATAAAATAAATAACATTTGAAAGAGTTATCAAATTAATATAGATAAACAATTGAAATTGCTACGAGCTTGCCTAATTGCCCAAGATCTCCCTTAACTTTCCACACGAGGGGAGAAATCTATTCATTGCCCTAATGGACAACCTTAATGTTCAACTCCTTAAACTTGGTTATCTCCAACATTATGACATTAATTCTCTATAATCCCCTTGTGGTCGTGCTTATTGGGTTCGCACTCTAGACTAAAGTGCTATTGTGACTACAAAGTTTCTTTAACTATTTGACATTCCTCAAATTAGTTCATTGTATATATGTTTAAGTGCTCATATCCGCGTTGTTGCCATCTTTTAGACGAACATTCTAGTCGTACAAGAAAAACTTGACCTTTTAAGCTTAGGCCCTTCAACCACATAAGTTGAATTTATCAAGTCCACAGTTTGGTAAAAGTTTGACTGCGAGCTATCTTCTTTGTCAATATGGACTGCTAAAGCATTCTTCATCATAAAAATCAATATCCTTGACATGGACAATTATAACTTTTATCATCTTAAAAATATTTGATCTTTTGATGGAGAGTGGATGGAATCACCTAAGCATTATAAATCCATAGCCTTCCCAAAAGCATGCTATAGGTATATTGGAAATCAATCACTTGAAAGATGATAAAAAAAAAGTTAGTACAATTTTGACTTCAAAGCTAATGTTTCTGATTAAAACTCCTTATGATTCACCAAAATTTCTTACACATGACTTGGTCTTATCATTGAGTGTCCTATATATAGTGAAATACTTTGCAGGATAAATTAGGAATTAAACTCTTATTTTCTACTGATGCACATCCTCAAATAAATGGACAAAATAAAATAGTTGATAGGATACTTACTACTATTTCATATGCTATCAAAAGAACTAAAAAAAAATAGAATTGATTCTCACATATTAAGTTTTCATACTATAGCTATAGGTCAGTTAATTTTACTATCTCTTATTGTCTTCTTAAAGTTGTGTATGACTTTAATCCTTTAATGTTTTTGGATACCTTACCTTTTCCTATTATCAAACATGTAGATATAGATAGTAAGCATAAGACAAATTTTGTTATATATTTACATGTCAAAATTTATACCAACATAGAGAAAAGGAATGGGCAATATGCAAGGCAAGCCAATAAGGAACACATAAAGGTTATTTTTAAACAGAAAGATTGGGTTTGAGTTCATAAGCATAAGGACGAGGTCATATGTTTCTTGTATAAAGAAAGTCTAAGTTTCAGTCCAAAGAAGAGGGACAATTTCGAATATAGGAGAAGATTAATAACAATGATTACAAAGTAGATTGTCCAATCAACTATAGTAATATGAGTGCTACTTCTAATGATGTTGATTTATCTTTGTATAATGTAGGTGATTAAGGATAAATCCTTTCAAAGAGGGAAAGAATGATGGAGATTAGCTTACGCTAGTACAAGTAACTATTTCCAACCATTCTTATGATCCTTTGTAAAGAATTGGCTATTGATTGCTCATATTCTTTCCTAAGAGGTGGAACTTTTTAGTGTTTGTGAGATTGATGGTGGTCTACAAAATGGTGAAATGAGATTGACTAGGTGTTAACTTGAGGGGAGAAGGCTTACGCATAAACCACATGGAGAATAAGGCATAAGAAGAGCAGTAAGAGGAGGAATTGGAGGAGGAGGGACATTAACTTGAGACATCCAATGTAGAGTTCTAGGTATTGTTAATTTTAGAGTTGAAATGATCGAATCGATTGATGATTCCAGGAAGGCAAATACAAGGTGTTGCGTTTCTCTTCTCTCGCGTTTTGGCCAGCCATCTATTTCTATCATCTGACATCGTTTGAAGAAGTCTCTCTTCTCGTTCAAAGCCTCATCCCTTGGTAATTCATCGCCTGTTGTCGTTTTATATTTCTCTTCTTGCGGTTTTGTTTAGCCTTCAGTTGATTTTTCAATCCCAAACTTTGCAACTTTCTATCATTTTTCATATGACCCAAACATCCAACTGAAAGTTACGTCGGATGCTGCCATCTCATATTCGTAACAAATAGTCATCCTAGGACCTAGATGTCATATGATCCACATGTATAGAGCTTTGCCTTTCGTGAGAAGAAGAAATAGATTAACCACAATTTGCAATCATCGTTGTTTGGCAGAGCTTAGAGGGATGTAATTTAGAGTTTAGGATTTAAGATTTTAGTCGAGTATCCCAAACTATTTACAGGAAAATGAAAATGGTTGAACATTTAAAAAGCATGGTCATGTGACATGTTACTATGGGTCACTTTCGTCTCACGTGGATCAAAGATTTTATGAAAATTTTATAAATTTTACTATGTGACATGTTACTATGGGTCACTTTGTGCTGCCCCTTTCCTAAGGAATTTGCACTATTAATACATGGAAATTCTGGACAAGTATCCCCAAGAAGAAAAATCAGGATAAAGATAAGCATAAGGTGTTTTATTATCTTAACCCTTTCTAGCTACAACTCTTATTGTTTCAGGTGCACCTATTATTTATTACTTAGATGGAGACACTGTTGGGAATTCCCTTTCCAGTAAGTCCAACTTCACTGGATGGAATGAGCAAAGTGTATGGCATGTTGACAGGGCCAACCCTGTTCTTCAATTGCTCATCTTTGTTCCTTTCCATGATTCTGTGCTCAATTTCAGCCAGGTTCTTGCTGAACTTCTCAAACGCTTTTAATGGTCCTGCATCAGAAGTCCATTCGGGAGTGTCTCTTTGCCCAAGATACACCTCATCAGATGAATGCCTTGACAAAATTTCCACAAGAGAAATGCCAAGAAGGGCCTGAGGCCTAGCAGTGACGGTTTTAAAGAAAGCCTTTTCAAAGTTCGATTCGAACTCCTCATATTCAGCAGAGCTCTTTTCAGGCATCAATCTGTGAGTTATGCTGGGGCGGTTAGGTAAGTAGCCTCCATAAGGATACTGTCCAAAGTTCACAGCAGCATGGAAAGCAGAAGCTAACCATATAATGATTGTGCATGCTTCAATTAGCTCATCACACGTTTGCATCTTTGGCCACCATGGTTCATCTCTCTTATCACCATGACCTTCTTCTCGAACTTCCTTCCACCAGGATTGCAGTTCACTGTCATTTTGTATTGTCTTATCAGACTCGTAGTAGAACGAGCAGTAATCCTTGACCCACTCTTTGATTGCTGACCATATCTCAAGCCCGTCAACAGCAAAGGGATAGTCTTCTATCAGTAGGCGAAGACCATGCGTGGAATCCTTATCTTCGATTGCCATGCCTCTGAACAAAACAACATAATGAGAAGCACATAAACTGGAGTATGACCATTGTTGACAATATTTACCAATTTTTGTGAAGCCAAATTTTGTTTGAACAATACATTTGCTTAATGTTAAAGTAGAAAAGTCGTAGTAATCAGGTTTATCAACAAAGTTTGCTGCTAAATATATTTTCAATATTAATAATCTTTTCTGTTGTTTCAAACAAAAATGACTAAGATCTACCTGTTCTTGAGGTTTTCAGGAAGAGCTTGCTCAGTGAACTTCCAGTTTCTGTAAGCCTTAGATGACATTTCCATGGAATATCTTCCAGGGAAAACAGTCAACTCCAGCACTCCTCCAGCATTAATGAGGATCTGCCTAGCAAGTGCATTGATGTAGAGAGTATCGCGGAAGTGAGGTTGCAAAAGCTTATAAACTGGATGAAGAACACTTAGCTGCCTATTTGTTGCAATAATAAATGGTTCAATCACTGCATGAGTGCTCAACCTATGACAGAGTTGGAGACAGGTAGCAACCATGATCAAATTAAAGGCTGCATTGATATGCACACAAGAGATTAGTTTCGATGAGCTTCAAATTCATACCAGTGACTAATAAGTTGGTGAAATCCAGAGTCATTTACAGCCACGTAAGCTTTAGCCATTTTCCAAAAGGAACCTTCAATGCCATGTTCAGATGGTGTGTATACCTTGCTAATGGATCCAAATTGGTCTCCCTCAGGATGCGGCAGGCTCAACTCAATTGCAACAGGCTTCAAAATCCCATCATCTTTCAAGAAAAGAATTGTTCTGGATGCATAAACCTTGGTGGATGTTTCATTTATCCTTCTTAGGTATGGCATCAGTGTGTCATGATGGTCTAATATGAACAGCTTGTTCTTTTCAATTGCCTGCTTTCCAAAGAGGATTTTGCATTTAATAATTGCTTATGCTTCTGACTAAATCCATATGGATTAGATGGAACATGAGGACATAATATTGGATTTACCTTATTTACGCTCAATCCATCCAGGCTATTCTCCAAATGCTCTTTGGTTATTGAACTCTTCTGATCTCCATATAGTCTATGGTCCAGTCTGCTTCTTGGAGGGAATTCCTGCAACCATGTCAATAGCCATAACAAGCACGTTTTCAGGTCCCTACAAATGCAAATAAGAATGAAGGTGACAAAGAAAAAACTGTTCAATCTCAAAAACTTTAAAAGGCTCTATAGTCAAAATAGAAACCTTAAAAGGCTCAATTTTTCTTCTGATTTTTGGTTAATCCGGAAAAACATTTGAAAGGAAATCTTTTTAGGAGCTTAAGTTACCTCAACTCGACAAATTGTGACAGGATTTACACCAGCTATCATTTCTCTGGCAAATTCTTCATCGGTCATCCATGCAGACTTGTCCTCTGCATGGTAGAAATGCCCCATTAGGTGGAAGATAAAACTTAGAGGACTGAATGTCAAAACTTCTCAAAATGCTTAGCATTGACGTGAGAAATTATTCAGTACCTTGGATGACTTGAGGAATTGGAAACTTGAATGGCTTTTCCTTGATCTTCAGAGGAATCCTGTTCTTAATATCATCAAGGAGAGAGCTTTGAGATAGTTTAATTCCTTCTTCGTAGAGTGCTAGCACATCTTCAAAGGAGTGAAACTCCTTTCCGAACAGGGATGGTAGCTCTGGTCCAATCAACTGAGCTATAGATTTCAGCGTATCAACGATGAAATCTGATTTCTTCAGGTGATGAAATTGCTCATCCCTTGGAACATAAATGTTTATGCTCATTGGAAGTGGCAGCCTGCTCTCAACTTTAGGATCTGCTAAAGATAATAACATAAACTCAACAAACCATCTAGAAGAACCGAAAAATCCTTGTCTATATTTGGCTAAAGTTCTTTCCAGCAGTATAATATACAATATCTCTGTGTCTGATCATCATGTATATTACAGTATAGATGCATTCTCTTCTTGAGACGTATTTTTCCTCTGATTAATCATGAGTCAGCAGTGAGCTTTCTGTTAACACTTATTTTTAGTATTTAACAGATAATTCTTATCTTTTGAACAGAAATTGATGTCATTAACCATAAAAATGGAATCTATGTGCCTAACCTGACTCTAAACTTGGCCGGCCCGTTCTGATTCTCCGAGGATATGGGTACTCAATAGACCCTCCAAGAATAGGGCGGACATGTTTTGGACCCTTATCAGGTTCTCCCAAATCATTGTAATAAGCATAGTCATAGACCCTGTCTGCTTCCTCAAGCTGTCCATTTCCATCTCCTCTTAAGCTCTCTAGCTCTTGTTCTCTGTACTTCCGCAACGGCAGTGGTGTTTGATTAGGAAGATATGCCTGCACTATTATCATCAACTTTAGCACATCACACAAAAGCTTTTCATCAGTTTAGCTCTGGCAGGACAAAAACGGATTGGCAGCCGGACAACAAAAGCATATGATGTGTTAAACAAATCAGAATCGACCATTTTTCTAATAGCCTTTCATGTACTTGCCTTGTTGCTGAAAAAGATTCGATCTTTCTTGTAGTACTTGGTAGGGTAAACCCAGGAATTGCAAACAAAGTAAATACGACCTTCTCCAGGAACATCTTCAAGTGTGACAGTTTTGAGGTAGAACTCACTATGATGGTTATTTCTGATCAAGAATGCCCCAGGAACTCCAATCTTGTTATCCCAATCAAACGTTATTTTGTAACTTACTTCACTTGCTGTTAGGGGAGTAGTTAGAGTCTTCCACTCCAAACTAGCTGGCTGTCCTAATCTCCCCTGAAACTCATTTTCTGGACAAGTGATGACAAAACTATTGTCATGAACACTTCAAACTAGTTTTTTCAAATAATTATCAGATCAAGTTATATGAAATGCTAGCCTGTACTTATCTTCAACACTTACCGCTGGAAATTCTTCAAACTCCTCCTTTTTATTTGTTAGAGAAAAATCCAGATGAAGAAAAGGGTAGATTTGAGGTACAATTTCATAGCAGAATGAGGGTTTGAACTTTGAACAATCCAAGTTAGAAAAGAACAATAAGATTTTGAACTTCTTAGTGAAACAGTAAGTAGAAAATCTTCTCACCAGGATCAATATGAACAGCACTGATAAGTTGCACAGTGACTGTGTGGCCGAACAACTCATCAATACCATCAGTAACATAAGCTTTGGGATCGGTTAACTCCAAAATATTCTTTTTCATCAAAACAACCGTGCCTTCGATCTTCCTGCACTCAACTATCTCACGCTTTAACCTTTTGCTTTCATTCTCTCCAGTGACCACTGGAACAATATTGGGATGCATCTTGGGTTTCAGAAGCTAAACACAAAGAATGTAAAAGCAAATATCTTGACGACGATGGTTTATCGAGTACGAGAAGGGATTTTGGTATTTGTAGGAAATATCGATGTCTGAGGAATATAACAAGAAAGTCTTCAACTAGGAAAGTTCAACTCTTTGAGTGCATGGATGCTTCCTAGCAAGTCTTTGTTAATTGATTTAAGTCCCTTCTGTTTTTTTCACCAGCTTCATGAAAAGTATTTACAGACTTACCTTCACACCACTGGGCTCTGAAGTTTGACAATTGTGAATTTTAGATCATTGAGTAATGGGTTTATCTCGTTTATGGTGCTTTTTGCATGTGAGTGTGACAGACCCCGTCCAGGAAGGAACTGTGCAAGTAGTACTGGGGAGTTAATCCACATCAACTCTAAGAACTTTCATCATTTTCTCTTTCTAAGTAGCGGTAATGGTTAATGGGCTGACAAAGTAAGTACCATAGGGTTGTTGAACATTTAAGTGTCAACTAATAATCAGCTTCAATGTGCAACCAACTGGAATGGATCCAAAAAGAAATTAGGTCATCAGATGTGAACACGGAAGGGCTGGTGGAACTTACAGCTTTTCTTCCAACGATGAAGCCAAGATTGAGACTTGATATTAGAATTGACAAGTCAACTTCTAAAGATAAGAACATATAAAAATCAAGTATGTTCTATGACTATGCCACATATTTTCAATGGAATTTCCAGGAAATGATTTTTCCACCAGCAATTTGAATTGATTCTAATAAAAATATCAATGTCAAGTGAAGTGACGTCTTTGTTTGGTCAGTAGAGCAAATGGTACGTTCAGTTGACTAGATTAGAAAAAAACCCACTTGCTGCTTGTATCATTCTCGGACAAAACACTACAGGACCAAGTCCATAAGGTTCAAATAAATGGAAAATCTTTGACACGTTTGAATGTGTTAAATTGATAATCAAATGGACTGAAGAACGACATCAATGCTTCATTTTTATGAGCTACGTGCATAGGATTGTTACGATCAATTACTGTCATGATGTTTTTGTCAAATCAGTCTTTTTGTGTTACGGGTTCCATCTACGTTTACTTGAATGGAACACGCCTGAGCTTCTCCGAGCTTTCCTTTCTATCGCTACTATGCACTAAAGATACGCATAATTGACGTGATTCAGCAAAGGACTTCAGGGTCAAAATCAAAGATCTGCTCTGCACATTAGCCTCACTAACCACGTAAGTTCACAAGAAAGCTGCACCAACATTCCTTGTTGGACTACTTGAACAAGGCAACTCAATTTATCGTGTTCCTGCATGTGGTCACCACGTGCACAAAGGCAACTCAATTTATCACACCTGGCATGCTCATGGAATTTTCAAGTGAGGGTCCCATGTAGAGAAAAACTTGAAAATTTCACTAGTTTATGTAATTTCCACTTTTACAAAATGCGCCATTATGTTTTAAAATTATTAGAAGAATGCTTTGTGATATTAAAAATGCTAAACATGTGAGTCTGTATTACTACTTTGACCTCACATAAATGATAAATTATATTAAAATAACTTAACATAAATTCACTAAGACCATTTTTAATACCACAAGACTTTTTTTAAAATAATTTTGAAACATAGAGATGCATATTACAAAAGTGTAAACTACAAAGATCTTCATCTTTTACCTAAATTTCGCAAATGAGGTGCTTAGAAACTTTTGAATTGAATTCATTAACGAATTATATTTAATTACATCAATGAGATTGAATTCAATTCAATTTATACTGTTTGGAACAAACCTAGTAATATTATAATTGAATTCAATTACACTGCTTAGAACACAATCAAAATAAATTCAATTATTTCATATAACATTTTTACCCTTGACTAAAAAATAATATTATTAAATAATAAACATTTACACTTACATAGAGCAAGTTATAAATATCAATTTCATTATAAGTGATATCATAAAAAAAGTTCATTATTAAAATGAAAAGAAAAAATGAATTGCAAATGACATTAGGCTAGACCGAGCTATGAAGATAATAGAAAACTATTATAATTTGGAAACTTAAAAATGCATGAACGAGCAGTAATTCTTTTGTGTTGACAACTACAAGGAACTATTAAAACCCCGCAACCTAATTTCCCTCAGAAACCCAATCCACAAAACATGGTTATACCATGTTCCATGCTTATTAATGGATTTCTTTTGAGCTCTTAACATGTTTTCTAGTTTTTCAATTCCTTTAGTAAACTTAGACAAAGAGTCCTTTAAGGAATTTACCTCTTTTTTCAATGTTTCATTCTAAAACCTTAATGCATCTAAGTTATGATTGTCACTAATGATCACATTTTTGGATGCTTTAATGTTATACAATTCACTTTTTATATTTTCATTCTCATTTATACATACATCCAACTGTTTTTGAACTTCCTTGAGTTTTAAAGATAATTTCTTATTTTTCTTAATGATAATTCTAAACTTTCAACTAATTCATTATATGAAAACAAAATGGAAATTAAAACTTACTCAAATTTGTAATTAAGTCTGCATGCAAACTACGTATAGAAAACTATGAGATACTTATATTCCTAGCTTAACTAATCTACGAGTTAACGAGTTTTATTCTTGTTTCTAGTCCTTTTTTTATAGTCTGTAACCTATACAATTCTCCAAATTCATTTAATAAAGCTTTACCCTTTTTCAAAAAAAATCTTCGTATGTCAAATTACTATTATTATCATATAGCATAGGGTTGGATGTTACCCGATCATCACACAAATCACTTCTGATTATCTTTGAGTAGAGGGCATTGTAATTTTATATGGCTAAGTTTTATACATTCAAAGAAAATAATGTTAAAGGATTTATGTTTTAAATAACTTTTGCCTTCCTTGAAGTCCTTTCTTTTAGAGAATTTCTTCTTCAATAATTTTTTGAATTTGCTAATGATTAAGGCAATATCTTCTTCATTGCTTTCACTAGTTGATGTCTCTTCCTCTTCACTAGATTCTTTCTTTGAGCCTTTAAATGCTAAATTACTTTTCTTTGGGAATGTTATTTCTTCATGTGTCTTTTAGATCCTCATTTCTTATATGAGAATAGATCAAATAAGTTCCTTCAATGGTAGTGCTGTTAGATTCTTGGCTTCTTATGTAACCATCATTTTAGCTTCCTACATCTTTGAAAGTAACCTAAGTAACCTTCTTACCATTCTAACTTTATTATAGGTCTTTCAAAGACCTTTGTGAGCATTAATAATATCAATAGATCTAATATACATGCCATATATGTTGATATGTTAGCATGTTTACTTTACTGTCCTTTACTTGATTGGTTCTCTCATGTTTAACTTCCAAAGTGTGCCAAATTTTGTGAGCCATTTCACATATAAAGATCCTATTGAATTCATTTCTTCCTAATGCACAAAAAGGATGCAAATGACCCTACTATTCGGGGAAGCTAATCTCTTCTCTTGAGGTTTCCATTTTTCCTTTAATTTGGGTGCTTTTTGTTATCTATAATTTTTTTTAAGAATAAAGGGATTATTTGAAACTATTTCCTATAGGTCTAACTTTAGGCCATAAAGAGGATTCCCATCCTCTTTTTCCATTAAAGGTAATCATTGCCATCAAAGGTAGGTGGTCTACTGACTCTTAATCCATATTGGCTTAATGATGTTAATGATGCTCCTAAATATGTCATTATGATCTTTTCTATAGAATTTCTTTAAAAATGCTAACCTGATGGACCTGCTCTGATATTGCTTGTTAGTCCTTAATGGCAACTAAGAGGGAAGTGAATTGGGTTTTTATAAAAATTAACAAAATTTTCTCATTAATGAACTTAATTTAATAACAATCAATATATATATATATATAACAATTGAATAATAATTTAAAGAGGATAGGGAAAAGAGAATGCAAACTAATTTATAATAGTTCAAC
>JAOTAZ010000003.1:23776959-23790995 GCA_025629785.1 Erythroxylum oxycarpum
GAACATATAGTAATTGAAAGAACCATCTAGGTCACTCACCTCTAACTTCCGAGCTAATGCCGGGAAGTCTCAGCAACGTCAGTGGATCGACACTCCAAATGTGACTCTATAACAGTAAACATTGACAAAGATTACTAATTGTACAGTCAGATACATTTAAAAATGCACATGTGATGATTAAAAACGTGTATAATGCATGTTCGTGACATTCCCGGCACTTTTCCAAAATTTACCATCCCAAAAATTTCGTTTAAAAATTAGAAATCTAGTGACACCAAAATCATTCAATTCGGACCTCTATGGGTCCAAAAATAAATAAAACACTGACCAGAAAAACAAGTACTCGGTCCCCTTACTTTGACCTAACCAATCCACGTCAATTTCACCTCTAAGAATTCCCAATTTCTCATAAAATGAAATTCAATACGTCACGAATTCGATGCCTCGAGAATCAAGTCAATCGGATGTCGAACGGAAAAGTTATAAGCAAAAGAATGGAAAAAGATCAGTTCAGAAAAAATATATGTTCCTAATCGACTTGCCTGAGAATACTAGTCGACTTACGCTACTATGCATGTCCTAGTCGACTTGTCTGATGATCTAAGTTGACTTACTCTACCACAATGGCAGATCTAAAAAACTTCCTCCGACATACCAACTTTCACAGAGCATAACTCCTTACTCCAAACTTCAAATTAGACAATATTAGTGTCTATTTCATAGAGAAAAGAGAGTTCTACAATTTTCATGAAGGACACAAAACCTAATTCCACCTATAAAGATATCAAAAATGCAATCAAAGTTACTGCCTAATCAAAATATTCCACAACAGTACAGTCTTTTTCCAAATAGCATAACTTCCCATTCCCTTAGCTAAAAATTACAAGTTGCATGTCAAAAAGTAAGAACTAAACATGTTCTACAACTTTTATGAACAACTTGGAAGTAAATTCCATCTCTACCCAAATCAAACTTTCACATGAAGGTTGTTGTCCTGTTTCACAACATCAACACATTGCCTTTATCACATCCAAACTTTACAAAGTCATAACTCTCAATCTACAAATCAAAAAATTGCATATTTAGTGGCAATGGAAAGCTAACAAGAAAGTCTTCAACTTTCATTAAGACCAATTTCACAAATTCCTCCTAAATCAATCTAGAAAAATTCATTAATGTTTCAGGTCATCAAGCTTGGGTACTGTTCATCCTGCACCTATACTTCACTTTCAAAGCAAGATTCAACCCTCTTCTAATCAAAATTGGGCAGTGCTCCCTTCAAAAAAATTGTAGCCAAATATCTCAATTTTAATTCAAGACAAGCCTCACCTCATTTTCTCAACCACACAAAGAGTTATGATCAAAACATTGGAACATGTACAAGTCACATTTTCCATATTTTAGACCTAAGCCACATTCTATCATTCCAATTCCAATTCTACACTAATAAGCATCCCAATTAGTCCCTAATTCAGCCATAAGTTTATCAAGACATTCACTTGAGTAAGTAGGCACAAATTGGCAGTACACACTCACAAGTTTCTTACATTACTTTACCACTCATCTAACATCATAAACCTCATCCAAAACACTAATTTCACATACTTCAACTACCATGTCATTTTCCTTACCAAACATACACTTATACCCATACATTTAACACACAAACTTCATGGAATTAATACACAATTAATCACAATAAATGCTTCTAACTACCAATTAAAGAGCACAATACATAGTTCTCACCTAAACAAGCTTCAAGCTCTAATTCTTCAAATCTTCCCACCAATCACAACTTCCTAATTTCTCCTCTTCATGCAAGACATCATCTTCTTCTCAACAACATACACATCATCACCATGTAAAGGAGGTAGAAAGCTTGAGTTTGAGAAAGCACTTAAGATAGGAGAAGAGGAGCAATTTTTTTTTGCTAGAATAAATGGAGAAATCAAAGGAGGAGAAGAAGATGGGAGGTTCGTATGAAGCAAGGAAGCAAACACTTCACTCTTTCAATTTGTTTTTAGAAGTATCGTGAATGTAGATGCTTGCTAGGTGAATGTAAGCAAGCATTAAATGCATGTAGGATGTGTCACCATGACACTTGGCCTTTAATGAGAGGCAAGGCAAAAAATGTCCATTTAATGCATTAAAAAAACCCTAATAAAAGTAATTTCTTGATTATCCAATTTCACTAGCCCTAATTATAGTCCCAAAATAATATACCCAATTTTTCAGTGTCATTGGACAGAAATTTTCGGTACCAAAAACCAATTCAGTCCGCCACTTGACGATTTTTTCTGTCCGAAAATTTTCTCCAAAAATTTTCAGAAAATTCCCAAAATTGCCCAAAAATGCAAAACACATAACAGTCCACTCCAAATAATTTTTGAAGCACGAATTCATATTCTTCCACAAGAAATTACATTTAGGCACATATACCGGGAAATATCATGAATGCACGTACAGTTATTTTCATATGCAAAATTTCACTATTCACGTGTAAAGGCACGCATGAACATTTCAGAACAACAAACACCCTTAGCCCTTTCCACATTACCTTTCTACCCTTCCCATCGGAGGTGGGATGTTACATCAAGCATATGCAGAAAGCAAAAAGGAGATTGAGAAAGAGAGGAGAATATATTATATTAATGAATATACCAAGCTACAAGGACACATACACGAGTTGAAGTTAATTAATCTCAGATTAACTGTGGAGTTACAACTATTAAGGAATTATAACACTTCCTTTGCTACGGGTAATGATAGATGCAAATTTCATTATCTTATTCATACTTTATTGTATTTTATTGCAATTTAAAATACATTTGTTCTAATTCCATAACAAGAAGACTGAGGCATTTGAGACTTATGTTTGTGATAAATGGCTACTTTCTTAAGAGCAAGTTGCAAAGCTAATTGTTAAGTGTATTCAGTAAGGATGGTGATTAAGGAATGTATTCATTGGCTTGGGCTATTATAGAGGTAAAAGATACAAATTCATAGAGTTAGTTCATGAATCTCCTAGCATATGATTTGGAATTGGATGGTGGTGAAGGACTTACAATCATATATGATATGTACAAGGTATCTTCAAGTGTATGTAGTTATAATTGATTTGATTATATTATTAAAGATTAACTAATATTTTTTTTCAATTGGATTAAGGATTAGTCAAAGTTGTAAAGGAGACTTTAACAAGTGCAACTCACCAAATTTGTTCCAAACATATATATCACAATTGGCATGGGAATTGAAAGGGAAAAGATCTCAAAAAATAGTTTGGAATTATGCATAGTCCACTTATGTCAAAGATTTCAATAAACAACTAAAAAGGTTTGACAAAATAAAGCATGAATGTGTTTAAGCTTTACTTAAATATCTTAAAGAGTGGTGGAGAAGATGTTACTAATCCTTTGAATCCAAATGCTCAATAGTTGATAATAATATGAATGAAGCTTTTAACAGATTGATCCTACCGGATAGAGACAGGTTGATAATTAACATGCTTAAAATAATTTTAATCATAGTGATGAAGATTCATGTAGATAAGATATATTTTATAGTTGGATGGAAGTCAAATATTGCACTAACTATAGTAAAGAAGTCAGAAAAGAACAAAAATGATGCAATGCAATGGAGAATAGCTGGAATGGAGATGATGCTTATAAAGTTTCAAAAGGTGTTCACAGACATAATGTGAGGATTAGTAAACAATAAACATGTAGTTTTTGAGTATGAGACCTATATTGATACCTTTGCTAACATGTAATTAGTGCAATCCATCATTCAAATTAAAGGGTTGAGAAATTTATAGATTTTTGTTATAAGAAAGGTCAGCTCCTAAGTTTGTATGAACATATGTTACAAACTATTGACAGTGAAATTTTTTGACCTTTAGCCGATGCAGAGGTGATACATCCTGTAGCTAAAAGAGCAATGCTAACTAAACATAAATTACAAAAAGAGCTAGTAAATAGTGATTAATTGTATTTTTATTCTCATTTTTAATGCATTTTGCTTGTTTATTTAAGCATTTTTATTGATTTTGGTATTAAGTTAGTCATATTTTATTTCTAGGTCTATTTCACTTACTTTGAGTAAAAATGAATGAATTTGGACAAGTTTGGAGTGACTTGGAGTTGTTTTGATTAAGTTATCAAGTGTATGACAATGTATATAGTCATGTTGGAGAGTTTAGAGGTGTAAGTGTTTTCTACAAAACATGTCCTTGTTGGTTGGGAACAAACCCTAATTGAGTAACTAATAGGCCATATTGATGATGCACGCCTGTGTTTCTACACATGTTAGCTCTAGAAAGCATTGTGCATCTATTTGAAGAACTCGACCATCAACACGTCTATGTTGGTAACTGTGTATCTCCTATAATCTGAATTTCAAATTTTAAAAGCTAAGATTAAGTGATAGAGGAGGAAGGAGCTTTGGGAAACACAAGAAGAAACCTTAGGATGACACAAAGCACGAGAAACAACCAATGAAACCCCTTCGAAATGGATTTTCATCAATTTAGAGTGAAGTTTTAAGAGATCTTAGGGATTTTAATCATGTCATCCTCGATTTTCATCTTTTACTTTACTTTTGATGTTTTGTTTTCTATAAGTATGAGTTAAATTCTTTTTGGTATCTGGATTAGATGAACCCTGATATGGATCTTATAGTGACTTTATTTTAATCTAATTCATTATTTAGTTTCATTGAGATTCAATTATATATTCTTAATTATTCTTTGGCACGTTGATTCATGTTTGATGTTATGCAATTGAAATTAAGAAATCCAAAGTAAGAATAGATCTAGCATAATTGAAAGGAGTTGCATGTAAATCTAGAGATAAGTCGGCATAAATCTTTTGAATTGTGATCAAACTTAATAGTAGAATTCATAAATCAATTAATACAATTATAAAGGTTTTAATTAGAAAGAGATTTCAATTAATCAACCTAGGATTTAAGTGTTAATAGTCTTAAGAAAGATATTGGTATAATTGAAGAATTTTCACGGTTTAGTGAACTTTAGATTGAATTCATTAGTTGATAATATTATAATAAATGAAGAATGTGTTTCTAATGTTGTTTGTTGCTAGGTTGGTAGCTCTGGACATGCCAATAAAAGAAAGTTTTGATATATTGATATGCGCACATTCAAGTTATTGTTTAAACTTAGGGGATCTATCATCAATTCATAATAGCTACAAGTTAAAGAAACAAAAGGAGAGCATTATAGGCATAGTCATCACAAGAATAAGTTTATCAATCAAATAAAAATAAGGGAAATAATATGGAATAACTTTTTTATGGATATGAGCTATTGGCATAACTTTTTTATGAATATGATGCTATCATAACACTTTTGCCTATATATAATTATGCATTCCAATCTAATTAAATTTTGATATTCATATGTTTGCCACTTATAAATTCATATATTAGTTTCTTAATATTTATATGTGATCATATGACAAATCATTATAATATAATAGTTAAGTGCACAATCATTACATTCCATGTAAATCAAAATTGATATTTAACATTGCAATGAAAAGTAATTTTCCAATAACATAAATGAAAATAAGAAGTACCATAAGCACAATAAATCCTATTATAATATTTAATATTATAAATTTCATCTTATTTTTGTCATTTTCCAACAAATTTATGTCTTGCTCCATAAGCTTCGTTTACTCCTTCAACTCTTTGGTTGTGCTTGTTTTAATAATACTTGTTCCAATAGTATTTGTTTCAACTGTCTTCTTCAATATTGATACTTCTTTCCTCAATTTTTGAATCATTTCAGGTGCTCTCTCGATAAATTTTCCATCATACCATTTGAAAAAGTTTCATCCCCAATCCTAAAATTTTTTATTTCATTATAGAGACATTAAACATAAGAGTTATAAATAATAAAAAATATATTCTCACGGGATAATTGGAACATCCATAAAATCTCTGACCATGATTATAATCACTTCATAAAGTCCTTAACATGGAATTCAACCTACAATATCAAACCACTTTTTCATCTTTCGTATTAGTAGAAGATGAGAATTCCATAGGTTTAGGAGTTGTCGTTGTAATAATCATAATAATGACATATATAAACCAACAAAGAATTTTTACATGGAATAAGAGGAAGAGCTACCAAATTTAACAACTTTGATGTATGTATAGATGTATGGATCTCTACTCCTCTAAATCAAACTCAAAAAATTATTTACTGGAAACAATTAAATTTCTTAAACTCATTAATAAAGACATCCTCTACTTAATTTGGTGCTTTAAGCCACAATTCTCACAAAACAAGAAATAATGTTAATATAAACTTTCACTAAATTAAGACAAAAAATGATGTATCGACAAATGAAAGTTTGTGAGAAAGATTAATATAAACTCTCATTAAATTAGGATTGCTCAAAAAACTGATGTATCCACAAATGGAAATATAATAATTTTCAAGTTGCCTCTTTATTTGATGAGAAAGGAATCAATCTTTAACATAATTACATAACAGAGTTATCATTTCTCAATTGACTTATGAAGAAGTGTGTAAATTGGAACAAAAAGGAAAGTCTATTAAAGGTTCAAACTTCAACTCAAACCTAGGAGTTCAGATCCTCTGTCCAATATTATGGTGTTTTATTGTGTCCAATAAATCTCAACCATTTAAAACTAGACAGAGGATCTGGTTTCCAAACCTAGGTAGCTTCAAACATCAATAGTTGAAAGCTAATGATAGCTTTCTGCAAGCTCTTAACATTAACTAAGACCAATTCTAAAACTGATTATGTTCATTTATTATGTTTTTGATATCTATAATACAGGGAAGATTTAAGTTATTATAATACATAGAATCGAAACTCATCTAATTCCTATAAATGTTCTATTTTTTTGGGTGATTGAATGAGCATATGAGAAATCTGAGGGTGCTGTCTCGTCTGAAGAGGGTCATGAGAATAATGGAGAAGAAAATTACGTAGTCTTAAACAAGAACTCTCTGACAGGAAGAAAAGGGCTAGCTGCTAAAAGAAGTTAGGAAAAAGCTCCCAAGTTAGTGGGAGCTACATTATAAGTGGGCATATCCTTTTGTAAATTTTTCGTAAAATAAGGCAAAGATTGCAAAGTCTAGTATAAGAGATATCTTACAGTATTCGGAATAGAAAACCAGGGCTGCGAAGGCAAATGATGGTGGCGAAGAGGGAGAAAGAAGATGGCAACGGTGAAAAACAAGAAAGAAGGCGGCATGCGAGACAACGAGGGTCAAAAGGACGACTGCCAAATAAGAGAGGATGGTCATCTACGGTCAATAAGAGGGGACAATGAAGATCGAGGGAAGATTTGTTATTTTAGGCTAGGGATTTTAAAATTGAGGAAGTTTTTTTTTTTAATTCAATTAAGAAAATTATTTTATTAATTATTAAATTATGATTAAGTCGAGACTGTGGGCCCAAATTAAAAAATATAAAATTATAAAAATTGTCAATAACTCAAGTTGAGTTAATCCAGTTTTGAGCCAGTTCAAGCTTCTTTTTTAATTTTCAAACCTTGGGTTGAATTTAGGCCTGGAGTGCTTAGTTTGACCCAACCGAAGTTCGATTATGTCAAGTCAGTAAAACGACGTGGTTTTACTCAATAAATTAAAAACTTAATTAAAATTAATTTAGACCCTATCTAATGTTGGGCTGAGCCCGAATCTGAACATAACTTTTTGAACGGGCCCAATACCAAGCCACTTTTACCCAACAGAAAAAGAAGTGAACACGCGTCAACAGGGACAAGATTTCACTGAAAAGAAGGGTGGATACACGCAGATTCCATGGCAAATTGAAAGAAGAACAAACCCGTTTGGGAGGAAGTGAAATACGTGTATGTGTTAACATTTGGAGTCTGAGTGAAGAAGAAGAAGAAGAAGAAGATGTTGTTTCAAGTGGCAGGGCAAGGTGCGCGTCCCACCTTCTTCGAGATGGCGGCAGCCCAGCAACTCCCCGCCAGCCTCCGAGCTGCTCTAACATACTCCATCGGCGTAATCTTTAATATTCCATCACTTTATATGTGCATTTAGCTAACTTGCGCATGCTTATACGTACTTATATCAAAAGATTGTCTGTTTTTCGACTTATTCACGACTTTTCTAGTGATATGTGATAAGAAAGTTTTATATATTTGATACCCTTCAGAGATTTCATTTGAGTTTGTCTAAATTTCCTCACTTTCTGCTTTAATTTGGAAGATTCTTGGCTTTAGTGTGAATGTTGGCGCTATTTGTTGGTACTAATTGTTCCAGTGTAATTAACGCGAAGTTTCTTGCTTTCTTAATTGCTGGAGGTTATTTAAAAGGACAGTTTGCATGTTCTAGATTTGATGGTTTTTAAACTAGTTTCCAAATTATATCTTAATTAATGTTGCTTATGTTGTTCAAGGTGCTGGCGTTAAGAAGGCCTTTCCTTCATAAGGTATTAGACTATGAAGATGAATTCTTTGCCTTGCTCATGCTTATTCTCGAGGCTCATAGCTTAAGAACTACAGGTTTCCTTACTCCTTTCTTCTTGCTTTTATTCCCTATTTTTGGTATCTTCCATTGCTGCCAATTCTGTTTGTGAAATTGTACTTGTGTGCTGGATTACTCAACTTTTGGTCGTATCTTGATGTTATTTCTGTTTTTATGGAGTTGTTATGAATGTGTTTTTGATTATCGCATCCTTGGATTACAGCATAGCTAGTGCCTGATATCTCTCCCAATCAAGGTGAACCAATGTCTTCTATATATGATTGCTAATGTATTCTATGAATGGAATATACTTGATATTAACATTAGCAGCTGTACTCCTGGTATATATATTATTGTTTCTACTTTCAACTTTATCTTGTACTGGCTGCTTTCTGCAGTCTGCTTCTCAAATTATATGTTTTTCATAATGCTATCTGAAACATCTTAATCTAAGCAAACTTTGGATCTTTGAATAGAAACTTTGGTTTGGACCTTCTTTCTTGTGGTTGTTTCTTATGCATTTTTTCCTCATCAGATGCTTCCTTTTCTGAACATATTTATGGAATGCGGAGAAGAGCAGTGAAGATAAGTGTAAAAAAGGATAATGCTCATTTGAACTCTGGGGACGAAATTGAGCATTCTGGGTTACAAAAACGCCAAAGAGTTCTTTCAGTTGTATTTCTGGTACTGAGCACTACTTTTATTTAACTATTGTTGTATCTTAAGAAATTTGCACTTCATTTCATTGACTTTGCAATGATGTCTAGGTTGCCTGGAATAGTAAGACTAGTTACAAAGCATGTTTACCAAGAATTGACCTGCATTCTTCATAATTATCCATCAATCAAAGAGGAACTTCTAAATTTTTCTTTTCGATCATAGAGCACTGGAGGTTAATGATTTCTGAACTTGGTTTTCTTGATCAGGTGGTGTTACCTTATTTTAAGTCAAAGTTGCATTCCATATATAATAGAGAAAGGGAAGCTATGCTACAGGCAAGTTTGTGGGGGAATAGTGATGAATTGATTGGGGAATCTGATTATTTTAATGGAGCGGAGACATCTCTTCTTTCCAGAGAAAACTCAAATACAGAAGCAACAGTAAGAACACGCTTGGTGAAGAAAATTCAGAAAGTTATATATGCTTGCTACCCATGGCTACATGCCAGTAGTGAAGGTAGGTGCAACCCTGCGTCCTTTTCTGTCTCTAATTCTGATGATAATGGTTACCTTTACCTTAAATACTCAGTTGACATCTAGGAAGTGAAGAAGAGCTTGTCACAGAGAAATGTGAATAACAGTTATCTATCAAGCCTTTGCTTTCCTGGTTGATAGTTAGTGTTACACACTTATCTTGCTCTTTTACTCAATATTCAGCAGTCCTCACGTTACCAGTCTCTGAGGCTAAAAATCTGCACTATAAAATGTTGGAATTTGCTTGACATCATCCTTCAATATTAGTTATCACTTTATTTATGTATTTCTGTCAATTCATTAAGCAAGAAGGGTCTTTCTTGTAGCCATGTGGACCCATTGCTACCACCTCTTTACTTCCAAATGTCTTGCTGGTCCTGCTAATGATCTTTGCCAACCTAGGTTCATCTAATCGGTTTTGTAATGCAGGATTGTCCTTCACTTATCAGCTCTTATATCTACTGGATGCTACTGGATTTTATTCCCTAGGACTACAGGTGCTTGGAATTCATGTTTGTCGAGCTACAGGGCAGGAAATGGTATAACTTTATGGCAAAGTTGGAAATTGGTTGGTTATATAACAATGCACACACATTGAAACACACATCATTAAGCTTTTTTTTTTCAGCTGATGTTTGTTCTGCTCTGCATCTTGTTGTGCAACAAATTAAATCGCCAAGTGCTTTTTCTGAGTTCTGTCTTATAAATGGATGATTTTATGCAAGAATTAAACCGTGGTAGGATGTGATATTTGATTGGGAACTGGACCTGTGGAATTAAAACAATTGTAGGATCAATTCTATGGATCTATTTTTCCTTTTATATATTGCTCTACTCTGCATCTTGATATACAACATATTAAATCTTGAAGCTCTTGTTCTAAGCTTTGTCACATGGGTGATTTTATGCAAGAATAAACCGTGGTAGGATTTGACATTTGATGAGGGCTTGGACCTGTGAAATTGGGAACAAATGTAGAATCAATTCTATAGACCTCTCTTTCTTTTATGTACCTATTCAATGTTTATTGAGAAGGGAGAACTGTTTCTAGATAATATTGAATTTGAAAATTTTGACTTTTTGCTATTTTCTAAATAAAAAAAAGGTTAATTGCTTTATATCTTTCTGTATATAAATGGAACTTTTTATGTTGCTGATGAGTGATTGCATGGGGCAACTTCCAATTATAACATCAGTTGATTATTCTTTATATATGTTAATTTTTGCTTCCACGGACAATTTAGTGTATTTTAGGATTGTGTATAATTGCTTCTGATGTCAAGATAGATGGATTCTTCTTCAAGAATTTCAAAGATTAGAAGCCGTGAACGTGAAAGACTTCGTGGTCCTCCATGGCTTAAGGTATCATTCGGATTATTTTGTTGAGTTCGTAACAACCCCTCTCTTATATCATTTTGTTAGACAATTTACAATTTCCTCTCCTGATTTTGCCTCTAAATAACATAATGATACACTTTCGAAAATTGTGACAGGCATTTCAAGGAGCATTGCTGAGATGTACCTATGCTGTACTTGACTATGCACAAACTGGCTTAATTGCGTCAGTATTCATCTTTAAAGTGAGTATGGTTCATATGCTCATGTTTTGTGTTTCTGATTGAGCAGTAACCTGCCTTCCAAAGACATGATATGGAAGTCTGATTTCCATTACGCTGCTTTCTTGTATCGCATACTGATTGATACTCATGTATCACATCAACATTTTCCATTTGTTAACAACGAAGAGCTTCTCTTGTAACAAAGTTATAAAGAAAGCTTTCCCTTATATTGATAGGTGAGTAGCATCATTTCTCAGGGAAAAAAAAAGAGTTACTTACCCAAGAATGGGATAATATTTCTGGAATTACAAGTCTGTTTTCTGTATCGTAGCCCTGCTGGAACAATTTTTGGGTCCTTCTAATGTTTGTATACTTGCATTGAATTTTGTTTCATGTGTTAAAATTCTTAACCTTTCATAATTTGTCTTTATGCTTTTGTAATATACTTGTTGAATTAAAGAAGCAGAGGGGGACAATAACGTTGTTTAAGTTTGAATAAAGCTTATCCATAAAAGTAAAATTTTTGTGTTCTTTGGTGCTGACAAATTCTTAATGTGAATTATATAGATGATGGAATGGTGGTATCAATCTGCTGAGGAAAGGATGTCTGCTCCAACAGTGTACCCTCCACCACCACCACCTCCACCTCCAAAGGTAAAAATGAATCAATTTCCATCTTAAATTCTCTCTTGCATCCATTGTATGGAAGCATCTTCTGGTCACAGAAAGTGATCTTAAGAGTGCTTCTTCAAACAGGTATAATGTGGAAAAATACAGTGTGTTAATGATATGTATACATGTATATGTTCCCGTCAAAGGATAACTATAAACAGTTTCTTAGTATTTTGCGTACTAATTTTTGAGTAATAGATCTTATTAAATGTGGGAAACGAATAATTTGAAAAATGATATGTTGGTATCTGGATTGTATGATCAAACATATATACTTTCTTTATTGCCAAACAGGTGGCCAAGGAAGGGATTCCACTGCCCCCTGATAAAACCATCTGCCCTTTGTGCTCACAGAAGCGTGCGAATCCTTCTGTAGTTACTGTTTCAGGCTTTGTCTTCTGTTATGCTTGCATATTTAAATATGTAACTCAGGTGAGTCATTAATATCTACTTCATATTGACCTTTTGGCGAAAAGTTTGTGGTTTATTCCTGTAACTAGAAAACTGATAAAATATGCTATTTGCTAACACAAACAAGCTTTACTTGACGAATTATTAAAACCACCCTTTATGATCCTTTAGGAGAAGGAAACATGGGATAATATTTTCGAATTTTAGGGGAGGATTCAAAGCATATAGGGAATTCCTAGGGGAACTTCAGATGTTTGTTTTATGTGTCTAACACTCCTATGTGGTGCATTGGAATGTCAACAGTGAATGTTTCTATTATCCCTCTATATCCGTATATGTCGTAAGACCTACCTCAGTTGTAATACCGTTAAAATGTGTATTAAGCTAGGAACAAATTCTCCAAGTGAAGAGGAGTTGAGGGAGAAGAATAGGTTTTGCATGAGTAGAGTTCTCTATTCTTTATCACTTTCCGTGCTTCTATTCCAGAGTTGTGTATTCGTTCTCTTCATAATCGTTTCACTCCAATACTTTACCAGTACAACCGGTGCCCTGTTACTTTGATGCCAGCAACTGTTGACCAGATAAGGAGGCTCTTCCATGATATGTAGACACTTTGTTGGATACTACAAGGTATAAGTAGCGTATTTTTGCTAGGATCTATAAACCAAATTAAACCAGGTAATTATGCAGCATAGCTGATTATAAGCCAAGCATAGAATAGCTTACTGATTTTGTATACGAAATACGATGACTGAAAGACGATGTGAAGTGGCCTCGGGGTTATCAAAGTTATACCATTTTCAATGGATGCCTACTGATTTGAATTTGTATGTTGACAAGGTTTACGGATTTTTCTCATTTCTTTCTAGTTTGATGTGTAAATAAGCTAAGCTACAGTCTTTGCCTTTGTTTCATTGCATCCATATGTAAGTGCCTGTGTTTTAGGCTAAACAAAAGAGATGCACATGAGAGAGGTGTACTGACTGAGGCAAGGCAAATGTTGCAGCTCCAAATAAACCTTGTAAGAACGCCACATTCCCGTATTATGGGAAAAGAAATGTAGGAGTTATGTCGTGTTGGATCTGAATATACAGTGAATAGAATTCTTTGTAAAAATGACACAGGATAACATACGACATTCTTTTATAATATGTTCGTGTAGGATTGTAATTTGAAATAATCCTTTTTTCGTTTTAAGATAGATACAGAAAATATTCGTTTTTTAAGACGTTATTTGAAATTTATAATCACCAACGTGTGTTACCAAAATAGTTAATACGGTTAGCTGAAAATTGAAGCAGGCTGTTAATGGTTTCTATGGTCTCGCGTGTCACATCCCCTTAATCCTATTAACCTATTGGTTTTCAGAACATCCAATCAAGGTTTTTAGAAACATAATTAATAGTTTTTGTGTAGTGCCTCCTTACCATAGAGTACCCACCGGAACGCCCATAGGTCATTCCGGTACGTATCCTACAATAAGAGACCACTACGGACAACCACTACTAAACTCCCCATGGCATCACAATAATAAAACAGTAATAAGAAATTGGTAACTTTTTAAAACCAAACTGCATTGTACTTCATTTACTCAAACTCAGTCATTTACATACTGACAGTTTTCTTTGTCTGTACAATCTTTCATAACACTTTACACTAAGTACTATACAATAATGCAAAAGAACAGTTCTAACTATAAGT
>JAOTAZ010000003.1:23800985-23813479 GCA_025629785.1 Erythroxylum oxycarpum
GTTTAAAATATCCAAGCGTCAACTCAATTTTCCATTATAATATAATATAATATAAATAATGAGAATCTCACATAAAGACTATTAAAAAGTATATTATTTACGTAGATTATTAATATTGCATTTAAAACTCATTACTCATTATTAGTGTTTTACAAAAAAATTTGATTATTTATTTTAACACATAATATAATTTAAAAGTATTTAATCTGATTAACGTTAAAATGTCATTAAAATTGTGTTTAAATTATCAGTTAAATTACTTTCTTTAGAAACTACAAATTTAAATACAACTAATTATAATGTTGTAACATCTATTCAAATGTTTCTATTATAAATTGATTTAGACGAACTATCTTTCGGTTATGAAAAAATAAATTATATATATCAAACGATAGTGGACTATTATGGTAAAACTCTTTTGAAAGCTTAATTATTAAGGCTTTAAATAGTCAAAGATTCTTAGGTATTTCTTAACTATTTGTTTACGTTTTCTAAGAGTTCATTATGCCATTTTTTTAGCTGTCAAATAACTGAGTTTATTTGTTGTCAAAAATTGTGAGCTGTTTAGAAGTTATGTTATGTCGGTTTTAGTAGTAAAAAAATGACTTGCAATATATATAGGAAACTTGTATTTGTTGTATTGTATTAGTGTGTGTGTATAAGAATTGAGAGATATACAAGGAAGACTCCAACAAGTCCCCGATGAGAATTGTTTATTGGCTATTAACTAAAGCCAAGTTCTGAGTGTGTTGTTCCTTAAATAAGAATATTTTGTGTGCCCAAAATTTTGTTTCTTAAGTGTTCATATTCTTTCTTAGCATTTATATTTCAGCAAGGAAATTTATTTTAATTGCCAACATCTAGTATCATAGCTACTTTGTATCAAGATGGCGGCAAGTTCAACTGCCAATCAAGTTCAACAAGTACAAACAGTTATCTTCAAGTTCGATGGTAGACCAAATTTTGTTACGTGGAAACGCTTGATCCAGTGGTTATGGAGAAATAGTAAAGAAAGGTTTTGTTGAATCAACAAAAGAAGAGGAAAAAAAAAAAAAGCAGACCAATAACAAGTAGAGAAAGATCATTTACTAAATGAGGGAACTTTGTCTTTAATTTGTCAATTTGTGGAGTTACCTGTTCTTGAGAAAATTTTCCATGCTACAACAACAAAGGAAGCTTGGAAAATTTTGATGAAGACACATGAAGGTGCTGATCCAATGAAATGAACTAGATTGCAGGACCTAAAGTGATAGTTCAAGCTGATAGAATAAGGCAAGGATGAAAGTATTCATGATTATTTTTCACGAATGGATAAATTAGTCAATGATATGAAGAGCAATGGTGATAGTATGATAGAAAAAGAAGTCATAGAGAAATTATGCATACACTCACAACTCGATTTGATTACGTGGTAGTAGCTATTAAAGAGTCAAAAGATCTTAGCACAACGACGTTGAATGATTTGTAAATGTCTTTGGAGTCACGTGAAATGCGAATGAATGAAAGGTTAAGTGGCACAATTGAGTAAGCATTACAAGCTCAAGAAAATGTGAGAAATGAAGGACCAATGCAAAGAAGGGTGAATCAAAATAAAAAGTCAGAATTTCATGGGGAAGTAATCTTCAAACTAACTCAAGCCAAAACTCAAAAGGTAATGGCTCTTTTCAAAATAATTTTGATATTCAATGTCATAAATTGTAAGAAGTTTGGATATTTTTAATCTGAATGCAACTCTCATATTTAGTGTCATAATTGTAATGAATATGGTCACTATAGTCGAGAATGTTGTCCCAAAGCATTGAATATTTGATAGAGTCATGATTGAGTTGCAGAAAGTGAAGATAACATGCAAACAGTTCTTATAACTAGTCATACAATTATCGATAAGAATGACTATCAGTGGTTATTAGATACAAGTTGTAGTAATCATCTAAGTGGGAAGAAAGGCTTATTTTCTGACTAAAATGAAAGCTTCCAAACCACTATTAAGCTTGGTGCCAATTCAAAACTTGAAGTCATGGGAAAAGGAAAGACTGCCATCAGATTGAAGGACGGATCTTTAAATTATATATTAGATGTATTTTATGCACCTGATATATGCCAAAATATCTTGAGTGTGGGATAACTAGCTGAGAAAGGCTATGATTTGCACTTCAACAAGAGAGATTGCACCATAAATGATGTGGAGATGGGCTTGATAGAAAAGAAAACATGTCCAGAAATTGACTATTTTCAGTGAATATAAAGTATGATGCTACTTTATGCTATAATACCTCAATTGCTAATGATAATTGGCTCTGACATATGCGATTTGAGCATTTCAACTTCTAAAACATCAAATTCCTTGAAAATAAAAATGGGTTATAGGTTTGCCTATTATCCAAGTTTCTTAACAGCTATGTGAAAATTGTGTGGTAGGAAAAAGGCATCGTGATTTTTTCCCTAAAGGATGTGAATGGAGAGCTACACAACCACGGTTGGGCACCGATTTCGGAACCCAACCTCTTGCTCTGATACCACTAATGTTGGATTGCGAATATCATCATACTTAACATGAGCGTGCGTATTACCTTGTAGAGTTATTTCCATGATCTCTTATTAGGCAGCATCCCACAAGGATGGCGTGGCCACAACAGTCAAACATCAAATAAAAATTTATTTCTCTAACTTAACCCTTTTAACAAGGCAATTAATTGAACATGTACAAACGAAACTACTTCAATCTATCTTTTCATTACTCAGGCAACAGAGTTGATAAACTTTATTTACAAGCCACACCATTAGCTTATTATAAAAATACAAAACAACAACTGTAGCAATTCCTTTAGGCTCTTGATTACTTGATCTCCTAACTATAACCTAAGGATGAGGACAGAAAGGGGGTGAGTTTGAAAGCTCGTGGGAAACAATTTATAATAAAAAGATAAGCTAAACATTTTTGAAATCATTTTTACTTGTCATAAAAAACTTTCATTGAGTTTATAAAACACATGTTTCTTGGGCTTTCAGCCAAAATATTTTTAACCCATTTTCAATGCAGAAATTCATGTGTATGCAAATCATGAATGCATCACTCATATCAACTTGTCATGAACACATAAACATATCAAACGGTTTGGGTAAGTCCAAAAATAGAACGTACTACACATTTCCCATAAGGGTCCTGTGTAGCCGTAAGCAGAACGTACTAATGCAATCCCACATAATGGTTTTACGTAGCCGTGAACTTATAGGAATCCATGAAGGAGCTCTATGCTACTAACGGGCAGGTGGGAGAAGCCTATACTTGGGTCAACGTGCACGTGACGATTCTTGAAAGACTATCACAAACCCACATAATACACATATTTCAAATTCTTGAAAACTTGTTGCCCAAAATGACACTTTTCTTGAAAACTTGCTTTTCATATACTTGCTACAACTTAAAAATCATTTCTGAAAACTCAATTCCATAAACATGCATCTTTTTAAAAGAATCATTTACACAGACTTTTCATCAATCATCACACAATTCATGAAGCAAACATATAGCAGATTTCACAATTTATTCATAACAGTAGATGCAACACTTATGATGCAATTGAAATCAATGATTTTCTTTGATTTAAAGAAAACAGTAGTGGCTTATTAATTCTATTATAAACATGTACCCACCTTGATTTCCTTGCTATAGACTTGCTCCAAATGCTTCTTCTCTTGTTCCTCTTGTCTTTCTTGATCCTTCATTCTTCCCCAAATGAAGGGATCTTTAGCTCAAAAGAAAGTTTTTCCCTTCTTCTACCTTTTTTCTCTTCTTGAACAACCTCAAAATCTCTTTTGAAGGTTAAGAAAATTAAAACCCTAGCTTGTTTTTTTCTTCTTTCTCTCTTTCATTCTTTTCTATCTTTTCTCTCTCTCTTATCTCTTTTCTCATCCACGCGTTTTACTTCTCTAGAATCTTCTCATTCACATTTTCTCCTTTATTTATAGCAAGATAATACTTCTTCTTCCAATTATGCCCTTAATGAGTCTAAAAAGTCTATTTTATCCTTTATGTTCTTCTAAACTTAAGTGTCTTGCCAAAAACACCCTTGAACATTCTGACATAACATTTTCTTCCAGAAAATGTCCCCTATTGTCTTAAGTTTCTAATGCCTCCAAAATCATTCAATCTAGCTCAGTGATTCAAAAGATATACTTTAAACATTTTGGACTGCTCTTGTCCATAACAATATACTATGCATAACTTCCATCTGAATTTTAAACATCTTAGAGACTGAATTAGATTCCAATTTCTTCATACCATTTGTAGCTCCATGTCTCTAGTTTACTACAAAGTAGAAATCGTCTCATTTGGAGCTCTACCAATCCAGAAATCATCAAAATACTAAAGTATGTTCAATGGAATAACACCAGTTCATATATTTAAGAACATACACACTGTACCTGTCCCTTTTTTTCACTCAATCTATCTCCCTTCATTACAGATGGCTAAGATTTTTGGTGGAGATGTAGAGCAATGTCTTACGAGTCTAATGGTTTAAGAATCAAGTCATTTGAGTGTCTAGAGAAGAAGTTATGGTTAAAAGAATCCAATCTAGTTTTATCCACAATCATATTGAACTTGTTTCGGGAAAACAACCATAACTTTCTCTAAAAATTTCTGATTAAGGTGTTCTTTGGATGGTTCGAAAGAGAACTTCAAGAGCTACAACTTTCATGAAGACTTCAAAGACAAATTCTATCTTTTGTGTTTTCTTCCTTCTAACTTTTGTATCTTCTTACTTTGGTATCTTCTTACTCTTGTATCTTCTTACTTTTGCTTCCTTCTTAGTTTTACTTCCTTCTTAGTTTTGCTTCCTTCTTAGTTTTGCTTCCTTCTTAGTTTTGTTTCCTTCTTTGTTTTGCTTTCTTCTTAGTTTTACTTCCTTCTTTGTTTTACTTCCTTCTTATCAAAACGGTTCATCTATTTCTAATATTATTATTATTTAATTGTCACCAAAATTATTAGACGTGAAGTCATTTTGACTTAACATTGCTCACATCCCCAAAAGTTCTAAATCATTATCTACACTCTCCAGAACATCTCCACTCATAAAGACCATAACTTTCGACTTATATGTCTAAAAATTTTATACTATATACCATTGAAAAGCTAGAAAGATAATCTACAACTTTCAAAAAGGCAACTTTGCCAAAATTTCTCTAGATCAATACCAAATTTTCCTTAAAGTCCAAAGACAAATTTTACATTCATCCACCAATGTATTGCACCCAATTCTCAACTTCATGAAATTTTGAAACTCTTAGAGATAGAATTGAAATTAGTTCTTCATAAGAAATGTAGCCATATATTTCTAGTTTATTCTAAGAAAAGAATCATCTCATTTGGATAACTAGGAAAAAAAGTTATGGCTAACAGACCGAAGCACACTCAGTGAACATTTTCCAGATCAACCACCACTTTTGTTTCCAAATCTTTTCTTATCACAACTTATACCAAGATCACTCTTTCAACTCCCTCTACTTCTCGTTTTCATTAAAATCACATTTAAAAACAATTATACCCAAAAGTTGTCAATGAATGCATGTACACTTATTTTTGTATGTGAAAAGATTCAAATTCACATGCATGTATGCTGACATGCTGCTGGGCATGAAATGTAATTTTTTTTCTAACTCGCACATTGCTATTCTCTCCATTTTGAAATCTGGGTTCTAACCTTTAATATAGGAACGGGATGTTACAAGTTAGGCATGAAAGAAAGGGAGCTGGAATTGTTCAAGACATAAAAAAAATAGAGAGAAGCGTGAAGATTGAATAGGGAAGAAAAAAATAGTAGCAGCTGGTGGCGACAGGAAGAGAGAAAAGAAACAAAGAGCGTGGCTGTGGTTATACGTGAATGAGTGAGCTAAAAGACAATCAATACATAGAGACAAAGAGAAGTTGGCGGTGTAGAGGGAGAGTAGCAACGTGAGTGTGAGCTGAAAGATAATAGAATGGAGAGAAAACAAAAAATATAGCTGGAGGCGTGAAAAGAGAGGGACCAAGATAGCAGAAAATGATTGAATACATAGAACAAAAGGTAGTGGAGGCGTGAAAAGCTGGGGGCGTGAGTGCGTGAGCAACTGGCAGTATAGAGAACATGAAGACATAGGAAAGAACCGAAGACATCTGGTGGCAGAAGAAGAAAGCAGTTGGTGGCAACAAAACATTGAAGTAGCTGGTGGCAGAAGAAGGAACCAAAGACAACTGGCGGCAAGGAAGGAAGCAGCTAGGGGTGGTGCAGAGAGAGCAATGCTGCAGTCCCTTCTCAAATTTATACTCTCCACCCACACACGAAGCAGATTCATTCACTCACAGACACACTCCATTCATTCACAGCAACACAAGTAGCTGGTGGCAGTAGAGAAAAATAATAATGAAGATATAGAATATATGTTAAAGCAGCTGGTGGCAAAGGCGTTGAAGCAGCTGGTGGCATAACCTAGAAGAAAAGGTAGCTAGTGGCAATAAAACAAAGAGAGCAAAAAGAGAGCTGGCAGTGCAGAAGGAACGTGCGTGAATAAAGTGGCAAGAAGGTGGATTAATAATGTTATTAGTCACGTCAATGAAAAGGGAAGAAAGGAGAGTGACGTTACAGTGAAACAAGAGCAAGAGCTGCGGTGGAGAAGGAACGTGCGTGAATAGGAGTGGACTGCAACTAATTATTTGTCACGTCAGCCTTCATCCAACAACACAGCAACACAACCCTTCAATATAAGCAGTCTCCATTCACGCAAGTGATCAAAGATGACATTGACTTGGCTAAAACTTTTCATTCCTGGCACCAGTTTTGTTGGGATTTAATTTATTTTTATTCCTTATTTATTTTAATTCTTGTGGATTTAACCAATGCAATTATACATTATGACCATGATTTGTGTTGCATTGATGAATATGTGTGAGTAAATTTTTTCTGTTAAGGATAGGATTGATTTTGGATTATGACAATCTTTGTGATATTAGTTTTTGCTTCATTAAATGCATATTTAGTCCTAATTTAGCTTAATCACCTAGATTAAGACTTTAGATGATTGAATGCTATAACCAATGAGATTTAATTTGTCAGAAAATTAATCAAGGAACATACTTAAGACTAAAGCGTAGACCAACCTTAGGATCTTGCGTGAGGATACCTAGGATTAACAAACTTAATTTTAGGCTTCTTGTATTGAATGCCTCTTATTCCAAATTATCTATGAACCAAGTAGGTAATTCGGATTTAGAAGAGAAGGGAATTCCTATGAACATTGGGTTTGACTCGCTTAAGTAAAGTAAATCCTAAATCAATCACTCGTTACAAGTTTTAGTGTCTAATCCAATTGAAATCTGATACCTTAACCAATTTGTCATTTGATTAAATCTAGTTGTTTTTAATTCATACTTTGCATCTTGCATATTTCCTTGATTTACTTATTTTATTTCATTTTCAATTCAATCAATTCTTAATCGTCTAAGTAATTTTGAATCGTTTAATTTAATTGTCTTACGTGTTGGAATCCCTTAGGTACGATATCCGGTTCTTACCATTTTATATTACTTGTCGACGAGGTTTGCCTCTAGCTGGTCTCGATATTATTTAATTTATATTATTTTATTTAGACCGCAAAAAGTTTTTAGCACCGTTGCCAGAGATAGGTTCCTTATTGTGAGTCATTAGATTAGACGGTATTAATTGTCTCAGATTTAATTCTTGCTCGTTGTTTATTTGTGTATTTTAGTTGTTTGCTTGATTGCTTTACTTCGGTGTGTTTTATTTTCCTTTCATAGCTCTGTTATTATTTGTTTTTTATTTTTTCCATTTTGTTTATGCTCACTCGTGGTCAAAGGCCCAAGAATTTGCTACTAGATATTGAGATTGAAAAAACTGCTCGTAGGTTATGCAAGGAAACCAAATTGGCTCAGTGTAGTAACACAGGAGAAAGGAATAGAAACGAGCAACTTTTAGAGATGGAACAAGACGAGGAGGGGTTGATGCCACATTTTGAAGAGAGAAGGGAGTTAACTATGATGGATTTGACGATGGGGCACAACAATAGGCCCATGCCTCCCATTATAAGGCCGACGATCACAGCTACGAGTTTTGAGATTCCTTCCTCACAGCATTACATCCATGGTGAGAGCATCTCAATTTGGAGGATTGCCTTTAGAGGATCCAAACACTCATTTGGAGACCTTTCTAATATTTGTGATTTGTTCAAACAGAATGGAGTATCGAAAGATGCGGTGAGATTAAGGTTATTCCCATTTTCTTTAAGGGATAAGGCCAGAGCATGGTTGGCTAGTTTGCAGTCAGGATTGATTACTACATGGGATGAGATGATGAGATTATTTCTGTTTAAAATTTTCCCTCCTACCAAGGTTGCAAAGATGAAGAATGACATCACTTCCTTCACCCAAAATAAAAATGAAAGTCTATATAAAGCGTGAGAGCGATTTCAAAATATGTTGACATATTGTCCTAGTCATGGGTTCTCCACATGGCAACAGGTCAATACTTTTTATATAAGAATGACCCCATCGACTAGGAGTACCATAGATGCTGCAGTAGGAGGTAGTTTAAGGAGAAAGGCGTCAGCTCAGGCCTACAGGTTGATTGATGAGATGGCTACTAGCAGCTTTCAGTATTATATAGAAAGGCATCCCAGACGACCCACAGGAGCTCGTGTAGTAGACAATACAGTGGCTTTATCAGCTCAGATGGATGTTTTGACGAAGAATGTGAGAGGAGGAGCTAGTTCTTCATTGAGGAGTTGCGTTATATGCGAGCATTGTGGTGGAGATTCCCATGATTCTTTTGAGTGTCAAGTTGGGAATCCTTTTGCTCAAGAGCAAAAGAAACCCATTATGTGGGCAATTATAATAAACAGAGAGGGGATCTATATTTTAACACCTACAACCCAAGGTGGAGGAATCATCCAAACTTTTCTTGGCAGAACAATCAAATGGCACAACAATAGTCATCCAATGTTCAGAGACAACCACCTCCAGGTTTCAAGGCTCATAATCCTGCGCCACCAAAAAAATCTAATGTCGAAGAGCTACTCTCGAAGTACATCTACACCACTAAGGTTAGGATGTAGAACCAAGAATCTTCCATCAGAATTTTGGAGAATCAGATGAGCCAGATTGTAAGTTTGTTAAAGGAAAGACCTTCGGGTTCATTGCTTAGCACTATTGAGGTCAATCCGAGAGAACATGCAAAGGCAATCTTATTAAGGAGTGGCAGACAACTTGAAGAAGTTAAAGAGAAGCAGAAGGATAAAGAAGTGGAAAAGAGTGAAGAAAAAGAGAGTCAGGAGAGTGGCAAGAAGGCCAAGGAAGCACTAGCTGAAAAGGAGGATCATCCAAGGTTATTTGCTGATCCCATCACACATCCAGTAAGACCTAGAATTTCTTATCCTCAAAGGTTGAAAGGTACATAATTAGATAAGTAGTTTGGTCGTTTTCTCGAGATATTTAAAAAGTTGCATATAAACATTCCTTTTGTTAAGGCCATAGCGTAGATGCCTTCTTATGCTAAGTTTTTGAAAGAAATTTTGTCTAATAAGAGAAGGCTTAAGGAGTATGCCATGATGAAGTTGAATGAGGAGTGTTCAGCCATATTGTCGAAAAAGCTGCCACCGAAGCTTAAGGATCCAAGAAGTTTTACTATTCCTTATGTTATTAGTGATTTACATATAGATAGGGCTTTAATGGATTTGGGTGTGAGCATTAACCTAATGCCTCTTTCTGTTTTCAGGAAGTTAGGATTGACAGAGCCCAAACCCACTACTATTTCGCTTTAGTTGGCAAATAGGTCCATCACTTATCCGAGGGGAATCATTAAGGATGTATTGGTCAAGGTCGAGAAGTTCATCTTCTTGGTGGATTTCTTAGTCCTTGACATAGCGGAAGATATAGACATCCCCATCATTTTTGGGAGATCTTTCATGGCTACTGTACGGACCATCATCGATGTGCGACGTGGAAAGCTTATCTTGAGACTTCAAGATGAAGAACTAGTGTTTTATGTGTTCAATGCTATGAAGCATCCTTCTACTTTTGACTCTTTCCATTTTATTGACATTTATTCTTTTGATGGCGATGATTCTTCTATTGTTTGTGCAGGTTTGTTGGAAGGGGGAGCACAAGGAATGATTAAAGAGTGGGGAAGAATTACAGGAAGAGTTGGAGGTTATTGGAGTTAAGTTGGAACAGGCATATTGGACACATTATAGAGCATACCAGCCTCTCCAATGTGCAGCCAAGCTATTTCCGAAACCTTCAATTGAAGAGCCCCCTTCTTTTGACTTTAAACCTCTTATGAGTCATTTGAAGTGCGTTTATCTTAACCCACCTGAGCACTTACCAGTTATCATTTCTTCTTGTTTGTCAGGTGCTAAGGAGGAGCAGTTGTTGAGGGTACTGTGGAATCACAAGAAGGCCATTGGATGGTCCATTACAGATATCAAGGGTATAAACCCTTCCTTTTACACGCACCAAATTTTCTTGGAGGATGGAAGCAAGGTGAAAGTGCAGCCCCTAAGGAGACTTAACCCATACATGAAGGAGGTAGTGAAAGATGAGACAGTAAAGCTTCTAGATGCAAGTATTATCTACCCTATTTCTGATTTTAGTTGGGTTAGTCCTGTGTAAGTGGTGCCAAAGAAAGGAGGCACTACTGTGGTTGAAAATGAGAAAAATGAATTAATAGCTACTAGGAAGGTCATTGGGTGGAGAATGTGCATAGATTATAGGAAATTAAATGATGCCACCAGGAAAGATCATTTTCCTTTACCTTTTATTAATTAGATGATTGAGAAATTAGCTGGACATGACTTTTATTATGCCTTATATGGATATAGTGGATATTTGCAGATTCCGGTAGCCCCAAAAGATCAGGAGAAAACAACTTTTACATGTCCTTATGGTACTTTTACATATAGACGCATGCCATTTGGGTTATGCCATGCTCTAGCTACATTTCAAAGATGCATGATGGCTATTTTTTCTGACATGCTTGAATCTTGCACTGAAATTTTCATGGATGACTTCTCTGTGTTTGGTACGTCATTTAATGCATGCTTGGATAACTTAGAGAAAGTCTTAATTAGGTGTGAAGAGACCCATTTAGTGCTTAATTGGGAAAATGTCATTTCATGGTATAGGAGTGCATTATTTTAGGTCACAAGATTTCTAACAAGGGTAGACCCAGCAAAATTAATGTCATTAAGAAACTTCTTAGATCCATTAGAAGTTTCTTAGGCCATACTGGTTTTTATCGTAGGTTCATTAAGGATTTTTCTAAGATTGCTAGACCTTTGATTGAGTTGCTTGAAAAAGATGTTGTGTTTGCTTTTGACGATAAATGTTTGACATCATTTCAATTGTTAAAGGATATGCTTGTGACTGCACCTATTCTTATATCTCCTGACTGGTCTCTTCCTTTTGAATTAATGTGTGATGCAAGTGATTATGCAGTGGGTGCTGTGTTAGGCCAAAGATGAGGTAAGATTTTTCATCCTATTTTTTATACAAGTAGGACACTAAACAGTGCACAACGCCATTATACCACCACTGAAAAAGAGATATTGGCGGTTGTGTTTGCTTTTGATAAGTTTTGCTCATATTTGGTTTTGTCTAAAGTGATTGTGTATACTGATCATGCAGCTTTGAAATACTTGAAGACAAAACTTGATGCTAAACCAAGACTAATTCGTTGGTTGTTACTTTTGCAGGAATTTGACATGGAGCTGTGGGATAAGAAGGGAGCCGAGAATTTTGTAGCTGATCACGTGTCAAGGTTAGATGAAGCTGCCATGGAGAGTGCAACAAAGAAGGACATTCAGGAGACTTTTCCTTATGAGTATCTGATGGTTATGACAGTCACTCCTTGGTTTGCAGACTATGTAAACTACCTTGCTGGTAATATCTATCCCCCTGATCATTCTTATGCTCAAAAGAAAAATTTTCTGTCTGAGGTAAGATACTATCTTTGGGATGATCCTTTGCTTTATAAGATTTGTGTGGATGGTATTATTAGACGCTGCATTCCTGAAGAGGAAATGTCCTCTGTGTTACATCATTGTCATTCTAAAGAAGCTGGGGGACATTAGGGATAAAGTTTTAGAATGTAGTTTCTATTGGCCCACCTTATTTAGGGATGCATATGCATTTGTAAAATCTTGTGATAGGTGTCAAAGGGTCGAAAATATTAGTAGGAGACATGACATGCCATTGACTAACATTCTTGTATGTGAGGTTTGTGATGTTTGGGGCATAGAATTCATGGGACCATTTCCTAAGTCTTTCTCAAATCAATATATATTGGTTACTGTTGATTATGTTAGCAAGTGGGTGAAAGCAGAGGCATTGCCCACAAATGAGTCTATGTAACATCCTGTCCCCATATCAAGGGTTAGGACCCGAACTTTCAGTATTTGTGAGCTCAAAGAGAAATTAAGACAATGCATTTTCTTGCTCATGCATC
>JAOTAZ010000003.1:23814730-23845380 GCA_025629785.1 Erythroxylum oxycarpum
CTTGTTCTGTCATATCCAAAACAACTCTTGGTTTGGATGAAATAGCTAACTCCTTTAGTACTACTTCACTTCTTCCTCTAAAAAGGTCGCATTTGTCGACACAAATACCTTCCTATCCTGAGGACTATAAAAATAGTACCTTCGAGTTCCCGTAAGATATCCTACAAACAAACATACTTTTGACCTTGGTTAAATATTTGTGGATTCTAGTTTTAGAACATGGGTTGGGCAGCCCCAAGTTCTTAAATGAATCAATGAAGGCACTCGGCCAGTCCACAACTCCCTAGGTGTTTTCAACACCTATTTGGATGGAGTAAAGTTAAGAAGATATGTTGCCGTTTGTATGGCATATCCCCATAACGATTCTGGAAGGCTAGCCTAGGACATCATTGATCTTACAATTTCCAATAGAGTCCTATTTCTTCTCTCTGCTACACCATTATATTGAGGTGTTCGAGGAGCTGAAAAATTAGAAACAATTCCATTGTCAATTAAATATTTCTACATCTCTCTAAATAAATACTCACCACATTAATTTGATTAAAGTTTTTTTAATGGCTTGCCTAGTTGCTTCTCAGCTTCAGCTTTGAATTCTTTGAACTTTCTAAAGGATTCACTCTTTTAGGCCACTTTTCTTTCATAAATAATTTCAATCACAGTAATACAATCATCATAATCTCAATAGCCAATTAGGGCCCAATTTCATTCATAAACATTTTCAGTTACGAGAAAAACCTATACACATTTCATTAAAATTTCACTCTCCACTTGGGCCCATTAGTGAAACAAAGCAGTTAGAAACGTAACATTAGTACACTTATAATCAGTTACAAACCATTTCACTTTGGGCTGTTTGGGTCCATTTCATATACAAAACTCTTACAAACATTTCCAATTGGGAAAGTTATTACAAAACAGAAATATTCAAATACATATTGTACAGAAATCGTGGAAAAAAAATTCTAAAAAATTAGGAAAATCCTAATGCAGACGTGAACTGATCCCAACCTCTATTTTCCCCTGCATGCAGTAAGTATACTCCCATTGCCTAACGTGGTATTCTTCTGAGTCCTAAAAAGTAATTGCAATTTTTGGGTAAGTTTTGCGAACTCAGTGAGTGACCATCATCTCTATTCTTTTGATGTTAATGAATTATGAATTATGTATGGATGATGACGAGTAGAAATGTGAATTTGTATATGGATGAGGTTGAGTTGAAATTAGGTATAATATGAGTAAGTTATTGATTTGGGATGATGAATTTTGCACATAAATTGTTGTTACATATATAAGTGAGATGTGTTTTGAAAAAACAAACGAAATGGCATGAGGATTTAAGTTTTATGATTTGATTTGGATTATGCTCAAGTTTGTATGATGAGCAATAGTACGCTTGGGTATCAAAGTAAGAAGAGATTACAAGGAACCACGCTCAAGTATGATGATTTTTTGTTAAGAGGTTGGATGCCGGAAACGGGATCCAACACCAGTACTCACTTTTGAATCATTACAAAATCATTTCTGATTTGTTTTTTCATGCTTTGGTTTCCATCAAGAATAAGACTCCAATGCTCACTTTTGAATCATTTTTTATTTTTTTCTTCATTGACCATTCTTAATATAAAACTATCTGATTTGTTTAACGTAATTCAGTGAAAATCTTCTTCGAAAGAAGATTTCTTACTACATTCATCTATACTGCTCATACAATCTTCATCAATCAATAGTTATCATCCTCGCATTATACGGGTGTATCATCAAAGTCATGCCATTCTATCCAGAGATTTATTTCCAACAATCACCAATTTATATCTTACTCAAATGATGCTTTGATCTCCATTAGTATTTGACAGTATTTGTAGTGACTCTTCTCATTCAATTCTTCATCTTTTCCCTAATCTCATTCATACGAAAAATTCTATCTTGTATGCATTTCTAACTTTTTCCATACTATATATCAATTCATTTATTTCATGATAAGTCATTTATGTCTATTTTTCTATTTCCTCATTTCTGTCTCATCTTCCTATTGTCATATCTTTGATCTTCCATATGCATATCCTCAATCAATTCCAAATCATTGATCCCTAATCATCATGACATTCTGCTTTTATATCATAGACATATTCTTATGCTAAATCATAACTATTATCACCTCAATTATGTTCGATTCCTAGTTCAACCTTTCAATTCCTCTTTACTTGTACACCTTAAATCTTGTTATTTCTACCCATGTCTCTATTTCTTTCTCAGTCAATTCATGAAAACCCTTTTCACATCCATATCAATTTAAATACATATCTACAACGGGATTCCTTCACCTTATTTGCTGACATAACCACAAATACGAATCTATGTCTAACATATAGGATTATGCCATATTTTTTATTGCTAAATATCCACAATCTTCCTTACCATACACTCTATCAAGACACTATTCTTCCCACTAATTCTATTGGCCCAAACTCTTAATAATCGCTCTCGCGATTGACACGTATCCCGAAGGTTGCCCATGTAAGATCCTAATACTGGGCTCTGATACCACTTATGTTGGGCACCGTTTCTAGAACCCAACTTCGGATCATGAACGTGAGCTTGATCCTATAGAATTTCCTTGACCATCATCGGTTCATCTTCTTAATCTAAATCAATGTAAACATACATACATAACTAAACTACTTCAATCTATCCTTTTATTTCTTAAAGCAACAGAGTTTGAAATACTTTATTTACATATCAAAAGCCACACCATTGGCTTATTACAAAAATACAAAATAGCAAATGAAGCAATTCCTTTAGGCTCTCGATCTCTTGATCTCTTAGTTATCACCTGAAGATGAGACAGGAAGGGGGTGAGCTTGAAAGCTCGTGGGTAACAATTTAGAATAAAAAGATAAGCAAAACTTTTGAAATCATTTTTACTTGTCATAGAAAACTTTCATTGAGTTTATAAAACACATGTTTCTTAGGCTTTCAGCTAAAATCCACAAGTCACAAAACATGAATACATCAAACTTGATCAAACATATCATGAGCACATAAGCATATTAGAATGGTTTGGGTAAGTCCATGAACATGACACACTACACATTTCCAATATAATGGTCTTGTGTAGTCATAAACTTGAGGGAGTCCTTGAAAGAGCTCCGTGCCACTAGCGGATAGGCAGAAAAAGCCTATACTTGTGTCAACGTGCACATGACGATTCTTGAGGGACTACCACAAACCCACATGACACATATATTTCAAAATCTTGTAAACTTGTTGCCCATATTGAAAACCATTCTTGAAAACATGATTTCATAAACATGTATCTTTTCCAGAAAGAATCATTTTCAAAGACTTTTCATCAATCATCATATAATTCATGAAGTAAACATATAGCAGATTTAAAAAATCATTCATAAACAATAGATGTAACACTTATGATACAATTGAAATCAGTGATTTTCTTTGATTTAAAGAAACCAGTAGTGGCTTATTGATTCTATTATAAACATGTACCCATCTTGATTTCCTTGCTTAAAGACTTGACTTGCTCAAAATGCCTCTTCTCTTTGCAAACAACCTGAAGTATCAAAGGTTCTTTCCTGCGGTATCTTTAATGTGTACTCCATGAAATGATCTAATTGAAATAGGCCTATATGACCCCCTTGGTTCTTCACCAAACGAAGAAATCTTTGGCTCAATTGGAAGCTCTTCTCTTCATCTGCCTTTTTCTCTTCTTGAATATTAAAACCCTAGCTTGTTTTCTCTTCTTTCTATTTTTCATTCTTTTTCGTGTTTCTCTCTTATCTCTTTTCTCATCCACGCATTTTGCTTCTTTTAGAATCCTCTCATTCACGTTTTCTCCTTCTGTTAAATATAAGTCCACATTTTGGTATTGTCCTTTTTTGCCCTTAATGAGTCCAAAAAGTCCCATTTGCCCTTCCATTTATGCCTTATGTCTTTTGTGCTTAAATGTCTTGCCAAAATATCCTTGAACATTCTTACATAACACTTTTTTCTAGAAAAATTTTCTCCATTGTCTTATGTTTCTAATAACACCAAAATCATTCAATTTGGTTCAGAAGTCTGAAAGTTGTAATCCAAGCATTTCATACTGTTGTTAGACTGAAATAGTACACTATACCCAAATTCCATCCAGAACTTGAAAGTCTTAGAGACTGACTTACAATTCACTTTCTTCAGATAATTTGTAACTCTATGTATCTAGTTTATCACAAGTCATAAATCATCTCATTTGGAGCTCTACAGATCAAGATATCTAAAAATACTGAAGTATGTTCAGTAGAATAACACCAGTTCATAATATTTAAGAGCACACTCATTGTACCCGTCCCATGCTTTCTCCTCAATCTTTCTCAATTCATTTCAGATGGCTATGATTTTTTTTCTAGATGTAGAGCAATGTCTTATGAGTCTAATGGTTCAAGAATCAAGTCATTTGGGTGTTTAAAGAAAAAGTTATGACCAAAGAATCAAATCTGATTTTGTCCTCAATTGAATTGGATCTATCTTGGGACAATTGACATAACTTTCTCTACTGATATGAGATTTAGATGTTATTTAGACTGTTTGAAAGAGGACTTCAAGATATACAACTTTTATGAGACCTCAAAGACAAATTTTATCATATAAGGGGTCAAAAATAGGAATAGATGATATGATGTCATTTATAGACGAAGTGACATCATTAGACGATACAGGATTGGAAAAATTGTCATAACTTTCCCTACAGATATCGGAATATGGTGTTCTTTATAGGGTTAGAAAGAGGACTTCAAGATATATAACTTTTATGAAGACCTAGAAGATTGATTCTATCGTCTGAAAGGTCAAACATTGAGCAAAATATAGAAGATAGCAAAGGACAAAAGAAGCAAGAAGTAAAAGAAGTAAAACACAGAAGAAGCAAAAAGTAGAAGAAGCAAAACATAAAAGATATGAATTCATCACAGACCATGTGACATCATCACAGAAGAAGCAAAATGCAGAAGAACCAAAACATAGAAGATGCAAAAAGCAGAAGAAGCAAAACATAGAAGATATGACGTCATTTATAGACGAAGTGACATAATCAGATGATATAGGATTGGGAAAATTGCCATACCTTTTCCTATAGATATCGGATTGAGGTGTTATCTGTATGGCTAGAAAGAGGACTTCAAGATCTACAACTTTTATGAAAATCTCAAAGATTGATTCTATCTTTTGAAGGGTCAAAAATGGAACAGAAGATAGGTATAGACGAAAAGCAGACTAATGGAAAAAGACAGAAGAAAAGAAAAAATTGCCATAACTTTCCCTACAGATATCAGATTGGGGTGTTCTTTGGACGGTTTGAAAGAGGACTTCAAGATCTATAGCTTTTATGAAGACCACGAAGACAGATTCTATCTTTTGAAGGATAAACAATGGAACAGAAGATAAGTACAGACGAAAAGCAGAAGAAGCAAAATATAAAAGAAGATGACGTCATTACAGAAAAAGCAAAAAGGTAGAAGAAGCAAAATGCAGAAGAAGATGACGTCATCACAGAAAAAGCAAAAAGGCAAAAAAAGCAAAACACAGAAAAAGATGACATCATCACAAAAGAAGCAAAACATAGAAGAAGATGACGCCATCACAGAATAAGCAAAAAGGCAGAAGAAACAAAACACAGAAGAAGATGATGTCATCACAGAAGAAGCAAAACATAGAAGAATACAACTTCACTCTTGAACATCTTTCCTCATGATTCAGCTCATATGTCCAAAATTTTCATACTATACACCGTTGGAAAGATAAAATAAAGACCTACAACTTTCTAGAAGACACATTTGCCCAAATCAGTTTAGTCAAATATGAATTTTATATTCATCTCCCAATGTACTGCACCAAGTTCTCAACTTTGTGAAATTTTGAGACTCTTAGAGATAGAATTGAAATTGGATGTCTTCATAAGAAATATAGCCATATGTTTCTAATTTAATCCAAATCAAGAATCATCTTGTTTGGATAACTAGAGAAAAAGTTGTGGCTAAAAGGCTGAAACATACTTAGTGAACATTTTCCAGATCAACTACCAATTTGTTTCAAAATCTTTTCTTAACACAACTCATACCAAGATCACCTTTACTACTTCATTTACTCCTCATTCTCAACTTCATTTCAAATCAATATTATCCCTAAAGAAATTATGGTCCATGATTAATCATGAATACCAATAATAGAATGTACACATATATACATATCCTTCATCAACTTACTACACAAATTTAACGTCATTTTTTTTTCATTTTACTTCTAACTTTTACCTTAACTCTTCCCATTTCAAAATCTCTTATCCACCAAAAACACCAAAGAAAAATATGGATCTATCCACATTCTCATTCACTACTTTATTCTTGTCTATCATTTCTTGGTTCAAGAATTTTCATTATTCTTTACTCCTGACCAATCATCAAAAGTTCTCATTTAATAATTCTAATCTTCTAAGAAAAATTCGGGGTCCAACAATTCTCTCCCTAAAAAAAATTTCATTCTCGAAATTCTTACCTAACTGATATCCTCATATTAATAATAATGTTACCTCAAATTCAAAAATCCAATCACATAGTTGAAAACTTTACATCAAACATAATACATACACTCTCAGTAGCATATTCTACATTTCATGCTTGAGTTTCCGTCAGGAATAAGACTCCAATACTCACTTTTGAATCATTTCCTAATCATTTCTGATTTGTTCCTTCATTTATCATTCTTAATGTAAAACTATTTGATCTGCTTAACCTAATTGAGTGAAATTCTTCTTTGAAAGAAGATTTCTCGCTACAATCATCTATATTGTTCATACAATCTTTATCAATCAACTGTTATTATCATCGCATTATAGGCGTGTATCATCAAAGTCATCCCATTCTATTCAGAGATTTATTTCCGACAATCACCAACTTATATTTTACCCAAATGATGATTTGATCTATATTGGTCTTTGACAATATGTGCAATAACTCTTCTCATTTAATTCTTCATCTTTTTCTTCATTTATATGTAAAATTCTATCTTGCATGCATTTCTAATTTTCTTCATAATACATATCATTTCATTCATCTCATGAAAAGTTGATCCATAATCATCATGACATGTTGATTTAATATCACAGACATATTATTATGCTAAATCATAACTGTTATCACATCAATTAAACAATCATGTTCAATTCCTAGTTCAACCTTTCAATTCCTCTTTACTTGAATACCTTAAATCTTGTCATTTCTACCTATGTCTCTATTTCTTTCACATTCAATTCATGAAAACCTTTTCACATCCATATCAATCTAAATACATACTTACAACGGGATTCCTTTGCCTTATTCACTGACATAACCACAAATACTGAATGTGTGTCTAACATATTAGACTTTGCCATTTTTTCATTGCTAAATATCCACAAACTTTCCTTACCACACATTCTATCAAGACACCATTTTTCTCACTAATTCTATTGGCCCAAACTCTTAACAATCGCTCTTGTGATTGACACATATCCCGAAGGTTGCCCATGTAAGATCCTAATATTGGGCTCTGATACCACAACAGTTGTTAAACCCCGCTTGTTTCTAGAGTCCAACGCTTGTTTTGATGCCATATCTATTGAATCCCGTTTGTTTCTGGAATCTAACTCTTGCTCTGATACTACAAATGTTGGTTCTCGTTAATACCACAAATATTGGGTCCGGTTTTCGGAACCCAATTCGTTGCTCAAATGTTGATTGTGTACTTGAGTAACAAATTGTTTATACAATTTTGTTTTTATTTTGGGGAGCAATCAAATTCATTAATTTAAATATTTACATTATATAGTACATATCATTTTTTCGTTAATATATGATTTCGTTTGTAAAAAAGATAAAATTTTCATCAATTAAGTGAGATTCATATTTTCTAACAATTACATGATGATCTAACAACATTATAATACCATAGGTTTGCACACCCAACCTCCTTTATTCAGATACCTTGATGAACCTATCGCCAACTCAAAGCTAAAATATTCAAATTGTCTTCCTCTCTTGGAAAAGATACAATCCAAAGTGAACAATTGACAAAATAGATTTTTGTCCTATGCTGCTCGACTTATCCTTATAATTTTTGTTCTTAGCAGTTTACATGTATATTGGTCAGTTCACGTTGTTCTTTCAAAGATCAACAAAGAGATAGATAGAATTGTGAAAGCTTTTCTATGGAGCGGGAAAACTGAAATTTTCAAAAAAGCAAAGGTCGAATAGAGTGAGATAACCATTTCTAAGAAACACAGAGGGTTGGGTATAATTTCTATTTAAACTACACAAAAGGTGCTGTTAAGCAAAAGAGTTTGGAGGCTACTATCGGAAAGAAGCTCTATGGACCAAATGGGTCCATGCATATCACCTTCGCAACCAGAAATTGGCTATGTCGACTCAATATTCATGGACCTTCAGCTGCTTAGCCTGCTTTATGTATACATTAAACATAAGGTAGGAAATGGACAAAATACTTGAGTGTGGTTGGACAATTGGACGGATGCAAGCCCTCTTATCCACAGATCTGAAATTTCTTAGCCGAGAAATAAGTTACCCCTTCACTTTAAAGTTTCCTCTATAATCCGAGGAAACTGAGACACAACTTTGAACAAGTTTATTAATCTCTCAAGCACAATGACTTCCCAAACAAAGTTACGTTCTCCACTATCATCTATGCCGTTTGGAAAGAACGCAACTGCAGAATTTACAAGCAAATCAAACAAGATCATCACCTGCTCGCGGACAAAATTTTAAATTGGATAAGGGCTGTTTTAGTTGCCAAAAAGACTGACCAATGGCTCTCCACCCAAATGAAGAGTAAATGGAACCTGTGATCATCGCTCTGGTGTCCCACATCAACTGAGCTATTTTGTTTAACTTAGCTGAATAGCCTGTAACGTAGCTTCCTTATTATCGTAAAAATAAAAGGAATGCTTACAACTTGACAAACACTGTAATGTGGCTGTAGCTTTTGCTATTGTCAATAAACATTCATTCATTTTCCCAAACAAAAAAATCTCATTCAAGAAATTAATGGTACCTTCAAATAGATTGTTTATAATAAGCTAATTTGCTATATCAATACTTAATATAACAATACGAGACAGAGATATAAAGTAGATCATAAAAGAACGAAAAACTAAACAAACAATGCACTGATGAAAATATGAAAATGTCAGATATACTTCTGAAGTTCAAATTGAAACCGCATTTCAAAACCCAATTAAAGGAAAGTCGTCAAGTACTAAACAAACAGGGTAGAAAAAGAAAAGAACATCAATCACAAAAATTTAATGCAGAGACTTAGATACAACTGATCTTTAAAGGGGAAAGGATAATAAAAGGAAAAGAAAAACAAAGGAGATACAGTTTCTCCCCAGTTGCACATAAAAAATACATCAACAGTGGCTTTTCTAATCAACATGGAGGAGAACTAAAATATATCCTGTAAATCGTCCAAGATTCCTAAGAATTGAAGGTCAGATGTGCGTATGCAAAGCGTTACCTCCTCTTCACCTTCTGGCACATTACATGCAATTATTACTCCACGTCCTCATTCAAATTATGGCCCCCCCCTTCCCCTCCTTTAGCTGCTGTCTGTTTCCTGTGTTTCTTGCTCTTGGCTTTCTTGGCTTTCATGCGGCGTTTCTTTTCGGTGGCATCAACCCAGGTATAGTCGGATGGAATATGAAAAGGGTCAACCTCATCCTTGAAATGGTTACTATCACTATCACTTGATTGTCCACCACGACTTCCTCTCATCCATGAAATCCACGAGCCCTCTGATTCCTTGGACTTGGCATCGTGGAATTGAGCTGGACTGGAAGGAGGGGTGGCAAATTCTTCCACTGGCTGAAGCTCCTCCAATTTTGTGAAAGTAACAAGTACGCGAATAGTTGGTACAATAGGAATTGCAACCTACAATAGGAAATTCAAGCGAACAGCTCCATATAAGGGACTAGAGCTTCCAATGCTCTTGATATTGAAACATAGATAAATACTTCTCATTCAAAAGTAAAAGAATAAAACAAGTGCAAGAAAAAGAAAGCCAGAAAACAAAGAGTGATAAACTGACTTTTATGGAGTCGCAAAAATGAAAAATTGCACTCGAAGCTGAAGAAATGAATATGGTTTGGTTGGTGCACATCTCATATTACCTGGACAGGAAATGTTCCAGATGGTAATTTAGTTGTCAACAGCTCCCTTAGTCGCCTAATTGCCTTGACCTTGTCGGCTAATATGTCAAGCAGAGGCAGGATCTCCTCAGTTTTTAAAGGAAAATCTGGTGTCAACCAAAGTACGGGTCTTAAACCCTTCTTGTACTCGCTTTCAAGCTTTGACTCATTGCTTGTCCCTTTCTTCTTTTTCTTCTTGCTGCTTTTATCCTTTACCTTGGCATCCTCCTTAACTAATTCAGTTGATGATTTTGGATGATCAGCAGATTTCTGTGCACCACCTTCTGGTGCCAACTTCGAGAACTTCTTCAAGATCTTTGAATCTTCAGGATCATCACCACTGTTTTTCGTACCTTTGCTCTTCCAACCAAACCAACTCTTCTTTTCTTTAGTTGCACAATCAGATTCACCATTTTCACAGGGACCTCCTAAACCATTTTCTTGCAACTCAACCACCCCAGGTTCCTCATCCTCACAAAGACCCTCTGAGTTTCCCATTTGAAGTGCAGAATCCAACTGCTTTCGCTCATCAGCTGTCAAGACATCATCAAAGTCCTCATTCTCAGCACCGTTTACCAACCTCTCTTCATCATCAACAGCAAAAAGCTCCTCATCAGTCATTGCACCTGGAACTCTCCTTGACTTCACACTCACCATCACATTAAGCATGTCGTACACTTTAGCCTTCCAGCTCCCAACCATCTCAGTTTTCTCCTGCCGTCTCCAATTCAGATGAGGAACAAGCTCAGCCTGGGTGACATCGATGCCTGGCCTATACATATTAGTTTGTGACATTAAAGCCACTTCATGGGCAACTTCAGCTTCTGTTGGTTGGGCGCCAGCCCCCTCCAGAGCATTTGTAACCTCTTTTTCCTTGTGAGCAAGAACAATCAAAGAACCACGAGGCAACGACATACTGCCATCATCTGAAGAGTAACCTTCTCCTAGAAAAAGAAATGTCTGTTCTGATCTTTGAATTCGAAATCCATCAAATCCAGCTAGAGTCATATCAGCACGGAGGTTAGAACCCCGTTTCCAAATACGGTAAGTATCTGATGGGGCAATGCGTCCAATAAATGGGATTACTGAACTTTCAAAATGAAAAGTTATCTCCATGTAAAAATCTCGAATACGAGCTGCTGAAGCAACTATTCTTGGAAGACGACGACACCATTTCGCCCAAGCAAGAGGCTGGTAATGCCTGGCAATTATCATAGCAATAGACTCCTCTCTTGTGCAAACTGCTTCTTGAAGAGCACTCCAACCATTTTCATTCTGAAGACTCCAATCGACACCAGCAGCCATCAAAATTTCTGCAGATATAGGATCCCGCAATTTGACAGCAAGATGCAATGGAGTATCACGGCCAGGCACATCTCGGCGATCAATGACAGCAGAGAGAGCATCAGCTTGTTTCTCGGCAGCAATAGACTCCTCTTCAGTATTAACTTCACCAGCCTTGACAAGCCGCGGGAGGGATGCAACAATGCGTCTGAGAGTTGCATAGTCGCGTCGTGCAACTGCCAAATGTGCAGGACTGTGGCAATACTTGGAAACGTCTTCCATTACTTCTGTCTTACTATGTCTTTCTATTTCACAGTTCAATGTCGCCCCGCAACTCTAAGCTACAGAGACTGTTCCATTGTTGTCGAGTGTAGTCTATATTAAAATATTTAGTTAGGCTATCCAAGAACTTTAAGTTTTCAGGGCTTCACTCAGCACAGGAAACACAGTAAACTAGAGGCTTTTACCTTTAAACACTTTCGTCCTACAGTCAAATTCAAATATTTCACGGAATCCAAATTATTCCCAGTAGAAAAAAGATCAATTATCAGTAGACGAACTAATAAGGATTGGAATAACGGTTAATTTCCGTGAAAGTTGCCCAAATTCCTCCCATATTTCCCGAAAATCACACGTCAGTTAACCGATCTTTGGCTCCATTTCCCTACAATCAAGCTTCACAAACCTCAACCCTGGCGAATAATAGAAATCCACCATAAGAAAACCGAATTCTTTTAAGAAAGAAAATTAAAGTTGAAGGCTTTGTTTTCTTATCAATACAGATGGATGGTAGTTTAAGAAAACCCAAATTCTGGGGCTTCACATCAGAAAACAAATGTTAGTTTATACAGTAAGAACAGAAAAAGGAAAATAAATAATTCCAAGAAAAAAGAAAGAAGAAAGATACCCAATGAACCAAATTGAAAACCCACTCCCCAACTAACATTTAACTACCTTAAACTAACTACACAATCCCTTTTTCTTCAAGAAACGGTTCCCAAAAATCCAATCTTTCATTTTTCCTCTAAAACCCCTCCATTTCTCACAAACAAAACAACAGAAACTACAAAGTAGCTATCCCAAGCTAATATTTACCTGAGAAACGGGTATACGCTGAAAACCGACCCGATCGTTTAGATAGTTAGTTACCGATGACGGCTTCTAAATCTCTCTCGCACACACATACAATCACAGAGAGAGAGAGTATATGGAGAACAAGATGGGGGATCTAAGGGTCAGGAATGAATCTGACAGTTAATAGTAAAACCAACAAGACCTGACCTAATTCACTCCTGAGTCGGTCTTCCCCAACTCCGATCTCTCTCTCTCTCTCTCTCTCTCTGAGAATTCTCCCTGTTTCTTCTTCTTCTTCTTCGTTTTCTCTTTTTGGGAATTTTCTTTTTTCTCCTTTTTCTCTTTCGGTCTCTTCGTCTCTGTCACTCTGTCTTTAGTCTATCTGCTACAGCCCCCTTCCTTTGGATTTTATTTTTCAATTCTCTTTATTTTTACTAATTAACTATTATCCTTTTTTAAGTTAATAACATAAAATATTAAAAATAAAAAGTAAATAAATAAGAGAAAAATTTTAGAAAAATATAGGTCCTTGTAACTTGCAACTCATGAAGACAGGGACAGAAAAAATTATATGTACAGTAATTAATTACCCAAATGTGATTATTGGTTTCGTTTGTAATTATATAAAATTACAGATTTAATTTATAAAAACTATCTAGTAATTCTCTTATTCTCTATGAAAATTTTTCTCCTAGTCCTCAGGTTTTAGACGAAGAAGAATTACAAAATGGTCCTTTGTTTTCTTTAAAATTGCAATTATGTTGTCACTAGCCATCCCCTAACTTTCAAGTCAACGTCAGACATTTGGGAACTTTATTTGTTCTCTGTTTAATTTTAAATCTCTATTCTATCGTTTACTTTTCGAAGCTTTGCCTCTGAAATTTCAGTGTTGGGCCTGTTCCAACTCGGCTTTTCCCTTTCACGAAGCAGAGACGCAACGAATCTGTCCTTCATTAAGCGAGAATTTGCATTTGTCAGACCCCATAAATAAACAAAATATCAAAATCTGATGGTTAGAACCTGTAATATGATTATGTGAGATCCAATGATGCTTCATCATCACCAAGACAGAATCTCCTTCAAACTTGAGACCTTTTGTCGTTTCCTTCCAAGGTTGGTTCGTTTTCATTTCTCACGCTCCAGCAGAATTTCAAATGTTGATATTTTGTTTCCCCCTTCATTTATTACTTACGAAATTCATGGTCTATGTTAAAGATGTTTATTCCTTTCTTTGAAAACTGAAAGCTATTAGTAAGGTCTGATTTCAATTTCTTAGTTTATAGAAACGTAGAACATTAATACTACTAATTATGTGCTAACACACTAATTAATAACTAAGGCCGTATCATATGCAAATATATGTAATTGATATGCACAGAAACGTAGTTACAGACAAACCCATAAGGAGAATGGCGTAAAAGGGTATATTTATTACATTATCCACTTTCATTGTAGTAACTTGAATTCTTATAATTTATTGCATCATTTTCGCCCTAAAGATAAAAGCATACTAATATTGCAAATGTTACCTCATTTAAAATCTTATATTAAAGTTATATATAGAAACAAGAATAGAACTTGAAATTCTTTTGAGTGGAACAAAATATTTAAAGTACTATTATATTATTGAATTAAATTAATAGGGGCAAAATTTTATTTTTTATGAGATCAAAACCTAAAATAATAATATCTTCCTAATTTGCATCCGTCCCTGTATAGAAAGTAGGTATCAAAAAGAAGACATACACATCATTTAATGACAACAGCAACAAAAGTGTTATAGCAAAAATCTTGGTGAGATGTAGGGTCTAAGAAGGCCTTAAAGTACGCAGTTTTATCTTTAACTAGTAGATAGGCTCTTCTTTATAAACCCACAAGAGAACATTTTTAAAATTGGTTTGAAGTAAATAATAGTAAAATATAAACAAATAACTATATAACTAATAAAAATAAATCAAAATAAATAAATTCAAATTCAAAATAAAGTTAAAAGTAAGTAAATGAATAAACTAACAAGAAAGTGTTATAGTAGTGCTCTAAAGGCAACCATCTTTAGCACTTTTGTACAAATTTTATTTTGATTAATAAAGCAAAAGACAATTTTTCATTAATTGATGTTTATTTATTTATGAATTGGTGTCAATCTTAAATTGAATTAATGAAGTCCATAATACAAAACATAGTATGAAGGAAATTATGATGAGATTATGATAATAAGATTCCTATTATGTGTAATTATGTTAGTATCTAAATTATCCCTAGTCATATGATTAATAAGATAGGACGTTATTAATCTGGATAGACTAGTACATGTTATACTCCTTAATTTAATCAAACAGTGGATCTCACAAACTGTAAGCATGAGATATTTAGAGTTAACATGTGGATACTTACTAAGAGTAGTAAGTACATCAGATGACCCGCTATGAGATTATCATATGGATGATCTATCAAATATCAATGATTAATCTCATCATAGCAATACTGCAAACATCCTTAGACTTAAGGTACTTAAGGATATATTGGATACTGATCTTGTGCTTTGATATCATTCTTTGTTGCCTCAAAATGAGGTTGCTCATAAGGTGATAATTGGGTACAACTATTAGTATTCGAAGGTAATTGAGTAGTTAATAAAGAATTCATCACTCCTAATAGAAGGAGATGATATTCACGACCTCTTGTCGGAGTCTTTAGTCAAGAGTCTTTTGCCAGAGCAATTATGTGTTATAAAGAGAGTCTTGAATGACACATAGAGTAATGAGATCTTAGGACAAGAACTAACATCACTTGGACTAGATGTGACATATTCAGTCTAGTGGGAGTTGACACATAGCCTATACTTCGAATCAAGTGGGGTATAGTATGGTGAAAGGATGAATTGCACGGTAATTATCTATGGAAAGGTTCATAAGTTAGATAATTATCAAAGAGTTCATGTGATAATGCATTTGTATTCCAGTAAATTGGCATCATGAAACCCTTCATGATTTGCTTGAATTAAGAGTTAATTCAAGTGCCCAAAATAACCCGGAACCTAAGGGTCACACGTGTAAAAGATTGGATGAAAAACAAAGTTTGTATGGCTACTTTTAGTAGGCCCCTATCGTGATCGAAGGCTCGACAGATGTACATAAGTGAGTTCTTCACTTATGTACACAAGGTTTAACTAGTCAAAAATACACTCCATTGAGAGGATAAGGGGTCCATAAGAGTTCTGTGGTTATAGAGAAGTGATCTTGAGGTTTGTTTATGAAATTTATGCAATTGTTGTATGAATTTAATTACATGCAACCCATTCTTGATCTAACTCTCCATTAGAGCATCTACTTGAACACATCTAGTTTGGTGCTCTAACCACCTTTACGTATTATTTCTTCTTCATCTTTGCATGTTCTTGAGTGATAAAGGAAGGGTTTGGTGTTTGCAACAACCTAAACAAGGAGAAGAATCAAGAAATAAGGATAATCAAAACGTACATGTATTGTTATATCATGTTCATATAATCTGTTTATGCATGCATTTGAGATTATGACTTTTTGGGATGTCATGGGGGTCAGAATTTAGATTCCGTCACTTTTGATGCTTTGTCATGTATATGATGCATGAATACATGTCTCCCCCCAACAGTGGTATTAGAGAGAGGTCATGCATGTATTAGATGATGTATTGAACATGTGCAAAGTTTTGGCTGGTTTGTAACTAACATGCATGTTGATTTGAAAATTTTGTATAAATTGTAGAAAAATTATTTTTTGATTTTCTTTCACATAAATGTTTATAAGGAGTTATATCATGTTTCTGTTAATGGAAATTGCAATTAAGTGTCATTTACTATTTTATTTCAAATTAACATCCAGTTTGTTCATATGATTGTTTCTGGGAATTTTTGGAATATTGAATGCAAGTGATGATTTTGAAAATTTCGTAATAATTCTAAAATTTTTTATGATTTTATTTCACATAAATGTATATAAGGTGTTATATTACGTTTTTGTCAAAAGCAATTGCAATTGAATATCATTTGCTATTTTTTTTACGAATTTAGTTTCAGCCTTATGTATGTATGAAGTTTTGGGAAATTCTAGAAATATGATGAACATGCATGCTTGTAAATTCCATATTAATTTTTATAAAAATTAATTTTTAATGAATTTTCTGCATGGACATGCAAGATAAGATGTTGCCACGTGTATGAGATGCATGAAACTTGTTGTTAGAGTGATTATCTTATGCATGCATGATGTAGAGTATCACTAGTGTTAGAAGTAATATGACAAGTGTCATAGATGTGATGTGCTGGCTAATTCCACTAACTTAATAAATAATTCCTAAGAATTAGTTTCTGGAATTTTTTATTAGACACATTTAGAATGTTTATAAGTCTCAGGAATTTTTCCAGAATTAATTGAATTTTATTCAATTAATAAATCAAGTCAAAGTTAACATTGGCCAGGTTTTTGAAAGTTGATGGAGTTGACTTGTTTAATGACTTATGATGTATGTATTTCAGTTATTAGAACTTAACAAAGTTTTTATGAGATAAGAAATGGATTATTTTGATGCTAGTAGCATGCTAAGTGCATGTGCTTGAAATTAGGGTTTTGGAAATTTTCTAGACATCGAATTGGTCTTTTTAGTGTCTAGTAGGTTAACTTATTTATCTTAATGAATTTGGTCTTTAAGATAATTTTTTCTTGTGTCGAAATTACCTAGATAATTTGATATGACCTATGGATATTATAGATGACTAATTGATATTTAGGAATTTTGGAAACCTTAAGGATTAATTTAGAATTAATCTAAGTAGAGCATAGCATTTCTAATGTGACTAGAAAAAAAGGCATATGTACTAGAATTAAAGTGTTTAATTTGGACATCAAAATAATTGAATTTTAGGGTTCCTAATCGAAGCACATTCATAATTCAATTAGCCAAGACTAACACTCGTACCCGATTCGGTTCAAGAGTTGAATCGAATCACGAACTTTTGATGCATATTCAAGTCACAACCTAAATTAAACCTCCTTTATGTGATACATACGTTAGATGCATTTTAAGGGTGGTTATGGGCATAGGCTCAATTTAATGGAGTTGTCCATAATCTGAATATATGAGATATATATACATATATACCATCCAAGTAAAGATGAGATGAAAGAGCAAATCCCTCAACCGATATATTAGGACTTACGTCTTCCATTAATCTGGTAAGAACCAGAGTTCTTTTAGAGTTGGGTTATTAGACAAACCCAAGCCTACTCTACATGAATATGTTCAAACCATGGAAATTAAATTTTTGGATTAATGGGTTGGTCCTAACTGGAAGCATTGATATTTTGGGTAAACCTAAGGTTAACGTGGATAGAGGTGCAGTTAGGTTGTATACATCAGATGTATACAAATCAAGAGTTGATAACCTAATGAGTGTGCTAAATTAACAGTTGATGGCACAAATCGATAGTTGCATAATTAAATGCAATTGATATGAATGATACCTACCGATTGACCTAAGGTGACTTATTGAGCAAACCCAAGGTTATTCTTAGTAATATTGGTTATCGAACCATTAGGAAAACTATAAGTTTTCTCAAATTTGTAGTTAGGGCTATAGATTTGGATAAAAATAATGGGACCCGTAATGCATGTGATTAAAGTCTTTATTGATATGCATTAGTGTACATTCTAACACTTTCTCTTGTTCTTCTAGGTTATTGAATCGTTACAATGTCTTTGTCCAGTATGAACCTACGTTCTCTATTAGACTCCAACAAACTCATGAGACCTAACTTCTTAGATTGGCTGCGAATTTTAAGAGTTGATCTCAAATATGAGAAACTAGGATATGTCCTAGATGAACCACTTCCCAATCCCCCTGCTACCGATGCATCTGATGAGGATCAGAAAGCTTACAAGAAGCTACTAGACGATAGTGAGCTAGCTAGCTGTATAATGTTGGTCTCTATGTCACCAGAATTGCAAAAGCAGTATGAGGCTATCAATGCTCATACCATAATCTACCATCTAAAGGAACTGTTTCAAGAATAAGCTCGATCTGGAAGGTTCGAAACCTCAAGATTGCTTTTCTGCTCTAAGATGGCTGAGGGATCATCTCCAGTGCAGTATGCACTAAAGATGTATAGATACATTGAGAGGCTGGCCAGTTTGGGTTTTGTAATGGATTATGAATTAAGTATAGACTTAATTCTGACTAATTTAATCGATAGTTATTCATAGTTTATGCCTAACTATCGAATGAACCAAATATCCACCTCGATACCTGAGTTGATTAATCTGCTCAAACCATCTAAGCAAACTGTCAGAAAGATAGTAAGGCTGTGATGTTGGTGGACTCTATTTTTGGTTCTCGCAAGAGGAATCAAAAGAAGAAAAAGAAGTCCAAGAAGCCAGTGGGAGGTGTAGCCAAGAAGAAGACAAAGGAGACAAAGGGGATATGCTTCCATTGCAACAAGGAAGGACATTGGAAGAGGAACTGCAAAGCCTATCTGGAGTCGCTGAAGTAGAAGAAGGCATTAGATGCTCCACCATCTACTTCAGGTATATTATTTGTCATTGAGGTTAATACTATTTCTAATCATAACATTTGGGCATTAGACAGCGGATATGGCTCACGAATATGTGTTGATATGCAGGGTATCAGGGATAGTGGACCACTCAAGAAGGGAGAGATGGACCTACGAGTAAGAAATGGAGCAAGAGTTGCTGCATTAGCCGTAGGAACATATATTTTGTATCTTTTTAGTAGGCTATAGTTATTTTTGGATAATTTCTATTATGTACCTATTGTAACAAAGAACATTATATCTGTTTCATGTCTTAATAAAACGGGATTTCATTTAACTTTTTCAAGCAATGGTTGCTCAATTAAGTTGAATGAAGTGTTATATGGTAATGCTACATTGTGCAATGGTATTTACATATTAGATATGTGCAATCCAATTTTAAATATCAATGACAATAAAAAACAAAAACGAGATGACTTAAAATCCTCTTATTTATGGCATTGTCGACTTGGCCATATAAGTAAGAGACACATGGCTAAGCTACAAAAGAGTGGTCACTTATGGTCATTTGATTATGAATTATATGTCACGTGTAAATCATGCTTGTTAGGCAAGATGACTAAATTACCTTTTAAAGGAAAGGGTGAACGAGCGAATGGATTATTAAACCTAATATATTCTAATGTTTGTGGTCCAATGTCCATTAATGCCAAAGGTGGTTTTATGTACTTCATTACCTTTATCGATGATTATTCACATTAAGGGTATATTTATCTAGTGAGACACAAGTTTGAAGCATTTGAAATGTTCAAACAGTTCAGAAATGAAGTAGAGAAATAGCTCGGTAAAAGTGTCAAGACCCTTCAATCAGATCGAGGTGGTGAATACTTGAACGAGGAGTTTCTAAGTTATCTCTGGGATAACGAGATTGTATCCCTATGGATTCCACCTTACACATCGCAATATGATGGTGTGGCTGAAAGGAGAAATAGAACCTTGTTGTACATGGTAAGGTCACTGATGGGCTTAGCAGATCTACCAAAATCCTTTTGGGGTTATACACTCGAGACTATTTTTTATGTGATAAACAGAGTCCTTTCAAAAGAAGTTGAAGTTACTCCATATGAGATATGGACTAACAAAAGGCCCTATCTTTCTCATATAAAAGTTTGGGGTTGTCTGCTTATATAAAGCAGATTCAATTAAACAAGCTTGAAGAGAAATATGATAAATGTCTGTTTGTAGGATATCCTAGGGAAATAATTGGATATCAGTTTTACAATGCTTTAGAGCAAAAGGTGTTTGTCTCAAAGCATGTTGTCCTTTTAGAGAAAGAGTTTCTTCTAAGAGAAGATAGTGGGAACAAAGTTGAACTTGATGAAGTTCATGATGCTTAAACAGATGCAGATCAACTGCCAGAACCCGAGATTGTTGTTCATGAAGATGAGACAATAGTTGAACCTTCTGACACATATAATGTTCGTAGGTTAAGTAGGATAATTAATATTCCAGAGAGATATGGATTTCGAGTAAGTGAATATAATGACATATTGCTCATTAAGGACGATGAACCTACAACCTATGAAGAGGCTCTGAAAAGTTCAGAATATGAAAATTGGCTTCAAGCTATGAAGTTCGAAATAGATTCCATGTTTGAAAACTAAGTATGAACTTTGGTAAACCCACCAAAACGGTTAAAACCCAGAGGGTGCAAGTGGATTTTCTTCTCTGAAGAGTTCAGAATATGAAAATTGGCTTCAAGCCATGAGGTCTGAAATGGATTCTATGTTTGACAACTAAGTATGGACTTTGGTAGACCCTCCAGAATGACTAAAACCTATAGGGTGAGTGGATTTTCAAGAAGAAAATCCACATGGAAGGTAATGTGATTACTTATAAAGTGAGGTTAGTCGCTAAAGGTTATCATCAAAGAAAAAGAGTTGATTATGATGAGACATTTAGCCCCGTAGCCATGTTTAAATCCATTAGAATACTCCTAGCCATTACTGCTCATTATGATTATGAGATATGAAAAATGGATATGAAGATGACTTTCTTGAATAGAAACCTTATTGAGGATGTATATATGATACAGCCTGAAGGCTTCACATCCATAGATGGCAAACAGGTATGCAAGCTTCAGAAATCTATTTATGGATTGAAGCAACCATCTAGGAGTTGGAACATCTGATTTGTGAGACAATCAAAGAGTTTAGTTTCTCACAAAATCCAGATGAACCTTGTGTGTATAAAAAGGTTAGTGGGAGTGCTATCATATTACTTGTGTTATATATGGATGAGATATTACTAATAGGAAATGTTGTCTCAAGTTTGCAATTATTCAAAATTTGGTTGTCTCAAAGTTTCTTCTATGAAAGACCTTAGAGAAGCAACTTATATATTGGGAATAAAGATCTATAGAGATAAATCAAGAAAGTTGGTACGTCCTTCACAGTTATTACATACATAGATAAAGTGCTAAAGAGGTTTAACATGGAGCAGTTCAAGAGAGGTTTTCTTCCCATGAAACATGGGACAAAACTCTCGAAATCTATGTGTCTAAAGACACAAGATGAGAGGACTCCTATGAGTTTGATCCCGTATGCTTCGAAAATAGGATCAATCATGTATGCTATGTTATGTACTAGACCCGATATATCATATGCTCTAAGTATAAGAGTAGCTATCAATAAGATCCTAGTGAGTGTCAATGGGTGACTGTCAAGAATATTGTAAAGTACTTAAGAAGGACTAAGGATGTATTCTTGGTATATGGAGATGGAGAGCTAGTAGTGAGCAGACATACAGATGTCAGTTTTCAATATGACTAGGATGACTCTAAATCCCAGTTAGGTTACATCTTCATATTGAATGAAGGAGCGGTCAGTTGGAAGAGTTCCAAATAAGAAATGACTGCAGGTTCAACGATTGAGTCAGAGTACATTGCAGCTGCAAAAGCCACAAAAGAAACTTTTTGGATCAAAAAGTTTGTTATGGAACTTGGAGTGGTTCAGATCATTGTAGACCCAATATTATTGTATTGTGACAACAATGGGGCTATTGATCAAGCCAAGGAACCAAAGTCTCATCAGAGGTCCAAGCACGTACTCAGGAGATATCACCTGATAAGGGAGATCATTGATAGAGGTGATGTGAAGATAGAGAGAGTGCCCACAGATCAGAACATCTCTGATCCTTTGATTAAGTCATTTTCTCTAATGAAATTTAATTCCAGTGTACTCGCCTATAGTATTAGATACAAAGGCGATTGACTTTAGTGCAAATGGGAGATTGTTAGAGTAGTCCTCTAAAGGCAATCACCTTTAGCACTTTTGTACAAACTTTATTTTTATTAATAAAGCAAAATATAATTTTCATTAATTTAATGTTCATTTATTTATAAATTGATATCGATCTTAAATCAAATTAATGAAGTCCATGATACAAAACATAGCATGAAGGAAATGGTGATGAGATCATGATAATGAGATTCCTATTATATACAATTATGTTAGTATCTAAGTTATCCCTAGTCATAGGATTAATAAGATAGGACATTATTAATCCGTATAGACTAGCATATGTTATACTCCTTGATTTGATCAAGTAGTGAATCTTACAAACTGTATGTATGAGATGCTGAGTAAGAGTAGTAAGTACATCGGATGACCCGCTATGAGATTATCATATAGATGATCTATCAAAATTAAATGATTAATCTCATCATATCAACGGTGCAAATATCCTTAGACTTAAGGTACTCAAGGATATCTTAGATACTGATCATGTGCTTTGACAACATTCTTTATTGCCTCAAGATGAGGTAGCTCATAGGGTGGTAATTGGGTACAACTATTAGTATTTAAAGGTAACTGGGTAGCCAATAAAGGATTCACTACTCTTGATAGAAGGAGATGATACCCACGACCTCTTATCGGGGGAGTCTCTGGCTAGAGCAGTTATGTGTCATGAAGAGAGTCTTCAATGACACATAGAGTAATAAGATCTCAAGACAAGAACTAATATCACTTGGAATAGATATGACGTAGTCAATTTAATGGGAGTTGACACATAGCCCATACTCTGAACTAAGTGGGGTATATTATGGTGAAAAGACAAATTGCACGGTAATTGTATATAGAAAGGTTCGTAAGTCAAATAGGTGCATCTTCATAAGTTAATAGTGGTAGAGATGAGGATGCTTCATTGGATGTGCAACCTTACTAGAAGAAATAAGATTATGAATATAATGGTAAAAGAAAAATTAAAGGTGGCTAATATTAATGAAAAATTAAGAGAGACAAGGCTTAAGTAGTTTAGACATGTTAAGAGGAGACATCCAATTATCGAAAAATGAGGTCATGGGTTATGGCTTGGTAAAACCACTTCCTCTCTTATGTAGCTTGACTCACACTAATCATTTCAGTCCTCAATAGTCTATATATACATTGGGATGCTCATATTGCCTTACCTCAAAAAGTTATTAAGGAGCTAGAAAGAATCTTAAAATCCTTTCTTTGGATGGGTCAAGTAGGAAATTCTAGAAAAGCACAAGTGAAATGGCAAGAGGTTACAATGTAGAAAAAATATGGTAGCCTTGGGATCTTTCCAATCTCTAATATGCAAAAAGTTTGAATGTGTAAAAGGTTATGGAAGTTATACACTGATAATAATGCCTTATAGATAACGTGGAACTTTTGGTAGGTGGATTACTCTCGATAGGGATTTTGAATACTAAAATAGATGATGCAGCTATATGCTACCATCTACCCAAATATCAAACACACAATCGGAAATAGAGAAAAAACATATGTGTGGTTTAATAATTGAATGGACATCAGTCCCCTTATTTCCTCTTCTGAATTTTAAAGGTTGTGTAATAGAATGCCCTTAAGTTTGAAAGTATCTTCTCTGATGGCCTACAGTGAATGACAAGGTGATTTTAAAGGTTTCACATCCCTTGTGGCATATTTTCCATTACCACCTAATACAGTTAAGGAGGATTATATTACATGGAAGCTTACAACTGATGGAGTTTTCTCTAACAAATCATATTATAATCTCCTTAATAATAACGCAATGGTAGTCCCGTGGTTCTCACTTCTACGACATAATATCATCATTCCTAAAGCAACATTCATCACTTGGCTAACTATCAAGAATCGACTCGTAATAGTGAAACAATGGCACAATAACGCTAATGACTTATATGTTCTTTGCAACTCAGCTTCTGAAGATTGTGATCATCTTTTCTTTTAATGTAATTATTTCAAAGCCATTTGGAGTCGTATTATGCACTTGTTGCCTGCTCAATATGGCAGTTATGATTGGGAATTTGTATTGCAATAGGTAATTACCAAATCAAGGAAAGGAGCTCCAAACGTAGTCCTATTTATTGCTGCCTTCTCAATATCCATATATGGCATTTGGAAAGAAAGAAGTAGTCACAGATTCAACGATGCAAAGGAAGAGAAATGCCAATTAGCTGACAGAACTATCAACCTAATTCACCCAGGCATTTTTGCTAAAGATGCACAAAGGTTCCTTACTATAGATATGAAGACAAAATGACAATTATAATATTTATGAAACTTTTCATTTTTTGATATGCTCTTCTTACTATTTTTCTCGGTTAGCATTTGTAATATATAGAAGTTTCATTTTTATCTTGGAACTCATTATAATGGTGTAATAGTTTCATCTATCGTAATTTATCATTCATTTACCAAAAAAAAGGAGAGGTGAAATCCTAACACTCCACCTAAAAGATGTGAGAAGATTGTACTTAAGGACTATAAGAGGGAAACAAGAACACTTAGGAAGAGTTGAGGGGAGAGGTGATCAAGAATGATATAGCACTGTTGGAACTTACCGAGGACATGATGTAACGTCCCCTATACAGAACTCATAACCACCTACACACATGACACCCAAATTCCTATACATACATTCATAGCATACAATTATATTTGTTTATAGGGATTGTCATCACTCATTTATCTATTCAATATTGTATATATACATATTATAAAATTTCATATCCCTTAACATTATCATTTAAAAGTAGTATTATATCATTACATTTATATGGTAATCTAAAAGAGATATTACACATAACTTAAATTCTTAATTTATATGCCAAATATTTATAAGCCAAACATTGATATTCAAAGCTCATTAATACAAATTATTCATGTTGTTTTGTTGTATCTCTTATTTAAAACAATTAAATTTCCTTTCTGTGTTAAGCCTATACATTTTCTATAGGTGTGGATAATGGGAGCTGTGGATATCCAAAGATATCAAATTGTAGATATCTGAAGGCATCGAACTATGGATACCCATAGGTATCGAATTGTGGAGACACTATAGTCTCAAAATGAAGACACTAGTGGTGTCAAACTGTAGCAGCTGTATTATACCCTATAGGCATGCCTATTTATCCATCACTAAGACAATGAAGCAGACATTGACATTTTCCTTTAATCATTTACCAATTTCACGATTAATACATTGACAAGTCATATGATATTCATTTGAATTCATAAAATTTGTATGTAAACTTGTATGGTTAAACTAAGCAATAAATATGCATATAAATCATCTATATATATGTAAATTTCCTTTCACATTTATGTTCAATCTTAAATTTCAATGTTTAATCACCCCCCATTCAAATATGGTAGGTCATATTTCATTTATTTCTAGGTGTTTGAAAATTTTCATAAACATTAGAAAAGATTATGATATGGTTCAGTGAAAGAAAAAAGGAAGCAAAGCTCTCAAAATAGTGTAAAATGGGCTAAGCACATGATGGGTCTAAAAATAGGAAAACAAATCAGTCCAGAAGCGAATCACACAACAGTCTCCACTTGTTCTGTAATTTTTACATAGAAAAAATTCAAATTAGGCTTTAAGGTCCGCTAAATATTTGTTCCCCTATGTCTCTAATTTCCATATCATCAAATATTAGGCTATTTGGACTTCTAAGTCATGAGATAAGTACCAAACATCACAAGCTGCTCTAATATAGGACAACATCAGATCATCATTTCAATCTCAATTTCCAATATTATAAAGCCATAATTAGGTATGGGCCTCTTCTAGATAATCTTATTTCTATGTCTTAAGTTTCATTTCCAATTGGAATCACCCAATTTGAAGGTCTATATGCTGAGTTATAACCAAAAAATAGGATTGGTTCGAGTGAACCGAGAACCTAAAACAAAATTTCACCAAACATGAATCTCTCTCGTCATATTCAACTGATTCATACGAATTAACACTAAATCACCATTCTAGCAACCATTACATGCCTGAATCAATCTTTGTACTCATTAAAATATATACAAATACAAAAATTAACTAAGTGGAGTCCCAAACCTTGAAATTTTCTAATTAGCTCTTTTTTTTAGTACTTTTCCTTCTCTTCCTTTTGGCTTTGCTTGATTCTCTAACTAAAAAGCCACAAATTCATATCTCAATCCCATTCCAGCCTTATAATTCTAGCTCTTTATGAGCAAAGCAAGAAAGATGGAGATGAGAAGAAAAACCACAAACTTTTACCTTGATTTTCACCTAGAATTAGCTTAATCCCTTACGCAAAATGATATGATTAACGAGATGGAATGAAAATGAGGTGAGAAGAGAAAACTTTAGGGTTAAAATACTCCATACACGTCTCTCTCCCCACTCTTCATCTCCCCACTTTAAGAAGTTTCTAGTCTTATACTCATGTTTCAATCTCATTGGTCCATATATTGATTTTTGGCAAAATTGCACATTTGGTCCTTCTTCTTCCTTTAATTCCCACATTGACATATAAAATCATCAATTGAATTCATTCTAGTTCATAAATCACATACAATTATTCATGTCCATGCCTAAATGAAGAAATTACCAATTTACCCTTATCTTTTCAATTAATTACCATTATGTCCCTTACTATACTTAGACATACTTAATTCTTTATGTTCACTTCTAATACACCCTATACATACTATAATACTTCTAAGGTATATATTGGGTCCTAACACATAACCCTCAATAGAAAATTTTGGTGTACTAGGATACTAGTAAAGAATCTCTTAAAGAGGCGTGCCTCTCTTTCTTATATGATTTTTAAATATTTTCCTTCGAGTCTTATGTCTTGCATTTACCCTAAACATTTAATATGTAACACTTCCCTTGTAGTTATTTAGCCAAAACATTTCCTTACTTAGCCTAAACATTTTCTTATAATGATTTGTTTATCTTCTTTTTTATTTCTTGTTTGTTTTTTTATTTAGTTATTTTATCTTTTATCTGTATTCTTTTATCTCTCCGAAAAGATTTCAGGACGAGATTCTCGGTTCTATTTCCTTTATTTCTACTCTGTGCCATCCCCTCTCAGCCACAAATTTTTTAATTTATGGCTAAGAGAGGATGGCACATAAAAGGAACAGAGACGATGAAATAGAGAATCTCATCCTAGAGATTTCTCAGGTCCTATAAATTTTATACCATTTTTTGTAGCGATACAATCATTACTTGTAGAAAACAATTATTTTGACGTATGAAATTTGCGACTGAGAGGGGATGACATAGAGTAAGAATAGAATGGATGACACAGAGTAAGAATATATGGGATAGAATAGAGGATCTCATCGCAAAAATTTCTCAAGTCTATAAATTTTATACCTATTTTTTGGGTAGTAATACAATCATTACTTATTTTTTAAAAAAATTTCTTTTTACCTTATTCCAAATCTCGACCCATCTCCTTATGAATATCTATTCCCATTGTAAGAACTTTCAAATTGTTACTTAATTCCAAATTTCACCAAACAAGTTGCTCTTTTATTACCTAGTTTTAAAAGTGTTTTTTCTTCTTCTTCATTTTATGTCCATTCTATATAAAAAGTCACGTTTATCCTCTTGTAGCTTTCAAAATATTTTAAACCTTTTGGGACCATAGCCGAGGTCCGTATTATACAAAATATTTTAAACCTTTTTGGACCATAGCCAAGGTCCGTATTATACAAAATATTTTAAACCTTTCTGGACCATATCCAAGGTCCGTATATATAATCGCCATTCTAGTGAGCTTATGCTTATATGTCTTTTCATTTTTGTTCATTCCCAGCTAGTTGTACAACCACGCGAGGACGTGAAGCCCCCACATGTTTTGCTCGCTGTAAAACATTGTCCGTGGTCCCCTCAACACCTTCGCGTGCCCACGGCTCGCTAAAGTCGCAACCTTTTGTTCGAGGAACGCCCCCACGCCACGAAGGCCAACAGAGAACCAAAAATAAAACCATGGCTGAGGGCGCTTACCTTTCTTCCCTCTATGCATTGTTGGTGATTCCTTTTTTTTTAATCCTTTTTCTGATATCATGGCCTATACGTTCACTTTAAAGCTCAGTAAGCACTGCAATAGTTTTGTACTAAGGTACACAAGCAACTCTCACCATTGAATATGGAGGTAAAATCATAATAACATTCCTTTTACGGAAGGTAACAAATTATTATTGTCCCTAAAAGACTGAGATGTGAATTTGTGTGTTTTATTTGTGCTAATTATTGTATATGATTATATAACTTGCCGTAGCATTATAGTTGTCGAGCTGGTAAAGAGATCAAAATTTGAAAGGATTATAATTAAGTGGGGCTGTAGCTTAGCTAAAAGAAACGATATGGTGTTCCTAGGGACTTGACTTGCTATAGAGAGAATCAACTTCTCCCGAAATTGACTCTCCCAACCAAGGAAATATTCTGACTTGGCTAGGAATCTCTTGCAAACGTATAATTTCCACGAAATGATGGTCACGGGGCATCTTGACCATCATTTTGATTTGGGTTTAAGTTGGATTTGCAGAACACGAGCTAGGTTATGCATTTTGGAGGAAGGAGCCTTTATTCCATACAAAAATGAAGCAAACGAACTTAAAGTTTATAAGAGAGAGATAAAAAAAGAATGATCAATCAATCACAAACTTTAATTTGGTGGGATGAAGATTAAGAATTGAATTGAAATTAAAGATCAAGGTTGAAATTCATATTGTTTTAGGATTCCTTATTAGATAGGAAGTAGTAGTATTATGTCATTCTTATTTTAGATATGTTATCCTTGTATAGGATTTATAGAATTTCTATTATAATAGGATTTAAATTAGAAATTCTTTTCCTACTAGAATAAGAATTCTTATAACTCTATATATATGTACTTAGCCGTTCATTAATAACAAGCAACCTGGAATTTTTCAACAACTTTGAGTTTTTAACTATAAAGTGTGATGCTTTCTTCTAAAAGTGATTCTTAAACCCTGGAGTAAATTTTAGTATCGTACTGTCTATTCTTTGTGTTCTTTCCTAACATTTCAACTCTCTTAAACCTACGTTCTAGTTATCTAAACCTATATTCTAGCCATATTAAACCTAAAATCCTACACCTAAATTTTCAGCAATCAGACTTTAAAATTGCAGCAATACAAAATCTGAAAATTCTACATTCCTAGTCAAAATTCAACCTTGAAACCTAATATTCTACTAGCCTAATATCATCCACACTTCCTAGCTTTGTGCTTTTAACATAATTCTTCTATTTGTCCTACATCAAATCTTCTAGCCTATCGCTTGAATCCTATTGAGAGTGAAGAGCCAAAGAGACAAGTGGAGGAGATACTGAAAAAGGGATTTATTTAAGAAAGCCTTAGTTCACGTGCAGTTCCAGCACTTTTGACTATTAAAAAAGATGGAAGTTAAAGAATGTGTATAGATTGTCGGGCAATCATTAAGATCATAATAAGGTATAGATTTTCACTACCTCGCCTTGATGATATGTTAGATATGTTGATTGAAGCTACCATCTTTACTAAGATAGACTTATGAAGTGGATACCATCAAATCAAAATCAGACCAGGAGATGAATGGAAAAGGACTTTGAAAACTAAAGAGGTCTTTATGAATAGTTGGTGATGTCATTTAGACTCTTTAATGCACCTAGCACTTTTATGAGAGTGATGAATCAAGTGTTTCGACCATTTATGGGCAAATTTTTGGTGGTATATTTTGATGATATATTAATATATAACAAGACTAAAGAAGATCACTTATTACATCATTGTTTTATTTTTGGATTTTATCATATCTTACCGTGGAGTGGAGATGGATCCTGAGAAGATTAGAGCCACTCTTGATTAGCCTATTCCAAAGGATGTGCACGATACAAAGAGTTTCCATGGCCTAGCAACATTCTTTAGACGATTTATTCATAATTTCAACACCATAATGGAACCCATTACTAATTGTATGAAGAAAGGACACTTTGCTTGGTCAAAGGCAGCAACTAAAACTTTTGAAGAAATTAAGAAAAAGATGACTGAATCTCCTATTTTATAACTTCCAAAATTTTCTAAGGTATTTGAAGTTGCTTGTGACGCATCTCTTGTAGGAATTGGAGGCATACTTTGTTGGACCCCGAATCTCTTGTAAGCTAAGGCTATTAAATGAGAATTTTTGATGATTATTCATGAGTAAAGAAATTAAGAATTCTTGAAATTGAA
>JAOTAZ010000003.1:23905357-23921110 GCA_025629785.1 Erythroxylum oxycarpum
TATTTTCGTTTATAAACTTGTTACCCACGGAGCGTAAGCTCACCCCCCTTCATTCCCATCCACAGGTGATGAGAAGAAGATCGAGTAAAAGAAAGTAGAGGCTTTGTTTGGTTATGCATATGTTGATATTTTTGGGGGTTTATATCTTTGTATTTGGATTCGAATTTTTAGACCGATGTTGTATTATGGCTTGTAAATACCATTAAGTTTGTAATGCATCTATTCTGGAATGTGAATACTGGATTATAGATTTTGTGTATGGATATGAATGTGACTGGATTTTGTTAATGATTGGTTGTGTATGATGGGATTCCGGACAGGAGGTCCGAGGAATTGTATGAATGGGTTAGATATATTGAAGTGCTTTTGTTATGGATTGAATTAGCGATAGACATAGACATGTGTGCATTTTGATGGCAAAAGAAAATAAAAATAAAAATAAAAAGTTTTTGGTTAAATTGATGATTATGATTCGCATATGAGGAAAAGCAAAACGAGTTGATGGTTATGGTTAGAATTTGAAGAAATAAATGAGTTGAAGTTATGGAATACATGATTTCAAAATGGGAAATTGAAATGACTTCGAATGATGTGTAAAAAGAATAATAATGATTGAAAAAAAATTGAAGCGATGTTAGTTAAGATATGATTCGTTGCGGACCCAACATGAGTGGTATCAAAACAAGTTAAGTTTGATATTTTGTTCACGAGGTTGGGATTCGGAAGCAGGTCCCAATAAGATAACTTCTTCAACTATACCCAATTTCAACTCAACATCATCCATACACATTTCATATTCCACACTAAATCATAAACACCCAAAGTATAACGCATTCTCATACATTCAAAACATAACACAACATAAACATTCATCCACAAATTTTGCTGTACCCAAGTCCTAATTTCATGTCAAAATTTGCAACTCTTAAAGACAGAATTTAATTTTGATGTCTGCATAAGAAATATAGCCATATATCTCTAGTTTGATCCAATTAAGAATCATCTCAATTTAACAACTCTAGAAGAAGTTATAACTAAAAGACTGAAGCATACTCAAAGATTATGTTGTTGCAACATTTTCCCAGCTCAACTACCAAATTTTATTTCCAAATCTTACCCTAACACAACTCATACCAAGATCACTTTTTCTACCCCAACACTCTTCATTATCAACTACATTTCAAATCCAAAACATTCACAGATCAATTCATGATCTATATTTGATCATTATCCAAAAACAGAACACATACATTTTCCCATTCATAATTGATTTTGTACACTCATCCTAACACCATTATATGGATCATCCAACTTCAAAAACATATCTATAACATATCATGGGTCATTAATGATCATTTACAATTACAAAAACATGATATTTACATATATTTTTCACCATCCTCATGATACACATTCAATTCACAAAAAATTGAGTCATCCATCACACATTTCTCATCATTCTAGTTTCATTTTAACAATACCCATAACATTTAAAGCATAAATTACTTGGTTTAACTTCAATTCTTCAAAAACAACACTTAGCCCTAGCTCCTAAGCATCACACAATCATCTTCTTGAAGGAGCTAAGGATAGGTTTTTCTTATGGAAAATTGAAGAAACAATAAGATGGAAGTAGCAGTTGAAGGATGGAAGCAAGATGTAACTTGATGGAGGTTTGGGTGAGTCAAGAATCATGAAGGAGAAGAAGAGAAGAAGAAGCCACGAAAATATGAGGAGAGCAAGAGTTACAATGAAAGACAAAACATTTATTTGGTCTCTAAAGTGGAGAGTGTCGTGAGAGAGAGGAGTGGTGAGTGGCAAGTGTGGTGACATGTGTCACCTGCCACTTGTCATCTTTTTGTGGTTCCAATTGGTTCCCTTTGATATCTAGTCCGTTTAACTCTAGTTTCTACTCCAATTGTCTCCCAATTTTTCGTGTCTTCTGTTAATAAATCCTAAAGTCATTTATTAAAATTTTCATTTCTATTGGACAGTAATTTCTACTATCATTTAACAATTGTTTTGTCACTTGGAAATTTTTCCTAGTTAAAAAATGCTCAAAAATTTTCAAAAAATTCTCCAAAATTTCTAGAAATTCTAAATCAACAAATACACTTTCCAAATCAATTTTTTTAACACATAAAACTAGATTTCTCAATATACTCCCTCATATAAACAATTATACTCGAAAATTGTCAATTAATGCATTTACAATTATTTTTATGCGCACAAATTCAATAGTCACATGTATGTGCATATCATGTAATACATGAGCATGAAATGTATTTCCTAATTTCTCAAAAATTTCTCTCATTTACTGTTTTTGCCTTAACATGGGTAATAGGATGTTAAATTGTACATCACCAATTCTTGTCCAAAGGAGTAGTAAAATGTCAGTGGAATGAAGGTGGAACAGCTCCTTCATCATCCTCGTATAAGTTACATGTTATAGAAAGTTATCCAACACATTGCATGATTATTTCCAATAGTTGTCCATTATGTTAGCTCTTACCATCTATGTTTAATTAACCCATTAATTTCTTACATCATCCATGATAGTTTTTGTCTCCTACATATAATAAGTTATTTTTATTTTGTCTTACCACAATGACACACGTCCACACCATCTATTGGTCTCACATGTAATGAATTTTAGGTCCCTCACATCTACTCCTTTATGAAAGTGGCAACATGAGCTTTTCATACATTCTTGTTCCAAAATAATGAGAACCTTTTCATGTACATAACAGCTGCCATTTAAGACTCATTCACATGTATATGTATTATTTCTTGTACAAAATAATTAAGTGCTTTAAGAAAAATCTGTCCAATTTTGGTAGGAGCTTCATGTCCACTTATTAACATGTTGCACCCAAATATATCAACATCTAAGTTGGATTGATTTCCTTTAAGTGTCCTTAACTATGGTTGATTCTCTCACACTTGGCTTTCTTGGTTTATGTCGTTATGTTTCAGCCCAAAAATACGTCCAATTTACTCCACTATAATTTAAAACAAGGTCAACCTTGATCTATCATAAATCCATTCGATCGAATTTATTTTTTTGGTCCATTTCTAAACCAGTCAACTCCAATATTTTTTTATTATCATTTGACTTTAATACTTGTCTCAAATATTGTCAAATAATTCAGGGTTGGGTCCCTAATTCACCTTCTAGTGAAAATAAAATGTACATTCACCCAGAAACATCATTCATATAAGATGAAATTTTATAAACACGTGAAAGGAGAAGTTTAGGGTTTTACAATCACCCCTCTTTACAAAAATTTCGTCCTCAAAATTTAACTAAGTGTACAATGACATGCTCAAAATAAATGGAGATATAATGCACGCATTTGGTGTTCTGGCTCCCAGATAGTTTCTTCTACTACATGATTCCTCCATAACACACTTTAACTAAAGGAATAATCTTATTATGCAGAACCTAGTCTTTGTGGCCAAGATTTTGCATCGGTTCTTCTTCAAAAGTCAAATCTTCCTTTAAATTCATTGATTGTTTTGTGACTACATGAGATGGATTAGCTAGATATTTGCGAAGCATAGACACATAGAAGACATTGTGAATCCTCGCAAGTTCGTCTGGTAACTTTAATCGATATGCCACTAATCCAATCCTTTCCATAACTTGATACGGTCTCATATACCGCATACTTAATTTATCGCATTTCCCAAATCTTAATATGTCTTTCTAAGGGGAAATCTTAAGAAATGCTTTATCTCCAATTTCAAAGGCAAGATCTTTATAACGATTATCCACATAGTTTTTCTGTCTATCTTGAGCTATCTTTAACTTGTCCTGAATAATCTGAACTTTATCTGTTGTCACTACACAAGTTCGGGACTTACCAGTTTCCTTTCACCTACCTCATCCCAACATATTAGAGTTTTTCATTTTCTTCCATAAAGCATCTCATAAGGGGCCATGCCAACGCTGGCTTAATAACTGTTATTATAGGCAAACTCTATCAGTGGTAGGTATGTGTCCCAACTCCCTTTGAACTCCACGACACAGAACCTAAGCATATCCTCAAGTGTTTGAATAGTTCTCTCTGATTGACCATCCATCTGAGGGTGAAAGGTAGAGCTAAACTTCAAACGTGTACCTAAGGCTTTTTATAAGATGAGCCAAATTCTTGATGTAAACCTAGGATTACGGTCTTAGACAATAGAAATCGGCGTACCATGGAGTCTCATTATCTCATCCATATACAGCTGGGCTAACTTGTTTAAAGGATAATCATCCTTAATTAAAAGGAAATGTGAAGACTTTGTTAACCTACCCACTATCAACCACATAGTATCATGCCCCTTTTGACTTCGTGGAAGTCCTACTAAGAAGTTTATAGTAATCTTCTTCCACTTTCATTCTGGGATAGGGAGGGATTGCATTAATTTTGCAAGCTTCTGATGTTCTGCTTTAACTTGCTAACAGGTTAGACACTTAGAAACGAACTTTGCTATTTCCTTCTTTATCCCTCTTCATCAATAGTGTTCTTTAAGAGTGTGGTACATTTTCGTGCTATTCAGATGCATAGCGTAAGTTAAGGAGTAAGCTTCCTCTAAGATTTCTTTCTTTAATCCTTTTACATCAGGTGCACATTATTGTTGCCCCCTCATCATTGTACCATCTTCCTTGATGATAAGATCCATTCTCTTCCTAGTCTCAACTTCTGTCTTCAATTTCATCAACTATGGATCTTGTTTCTGTCCTTCTCTAATCTGATCCACCAAGATGGGACAAACGTGAAAGGTTTCAATTAATGTTGTTGAGTCTTTCATATCCAATTTCACTCTTAAAGACCGCATTTCCACTTGAAGTGGAAAATATATTGTCTTTAGTTAAGTTATTGAACTGGTAGGTCTCTTACTTAAGTTATAAGCCACCACATTGGTACTCTATCATACAATCATAATCTTTATTAACTCTAACCACTGTCTAACTCATGCTCAGTTCTTTCTAAGTAAACAAATATTGCAGACTCTTATGATTCGTGAAAATCCTATAAGGAACACCATACAAGTAATGCCTCCATATTCTTAATGCAAAAACTATTGCTGCCAATTCTAGATCATAGGTAGGGTAGTTCTGTTCATGCTTCTTCAATTGCCTAGAAGCATAGGCTCCAACTTTACCCTTCTGTATGAATACACACCCTAACCACCATCTCGAGGCATCACTATACACTACAAATCCATCAGTCCCTATTGGTAATGTGAGAATAGGAGCTGCCGTCAACCTTTCTTTCAATTCATCAAAACTTCATTGACAAGCATCTGACTACTCAAACTTCTCCTCTTTTAGCGTCAACTTGGTTAGTGGGCTTACTATTCTGGAAAATCCTTCAACGAATTTCCTATAATAACCTGCTAATCTAAGAAAGCTCCTGGCATCTGTCACAATGGTGGGAGGTCTCCAATTAGTAACAACTTCAATCTTCTTTTGGGGATCCACACTAAGTCCCTTAGCTGAGATGAGATGATCCAAGAAAGCAACCTTGTCAGGACAAAACAGGCACTTACTGGTGCTCTCGTAGGGTTTGTAGCACAATTCGAAGGTGTTTTGCATGGTCCTCTTGACTTCTTAAGTACACCAATACGTCATCAATAAACACGATTACAAACTTATCTAGGTACTCTCGAAACACCCTATTTATCAAATCCATAAAAGCAGTTAGTGCATTTGTTAATCCAAAAGGCATAACTAAGAATTCATAATTCTTGTACCTCGTCTTAAAGGTAGTTTTCGGAACATTCTCAATGCGGACTTTCAACTGATGATAACTGGATGTTTGATCAATCTATTAATACACCTTGGATCTTTATAGTTAATCAAATAAATTACCAATCCTTGGGAGTAGATATTGGTTGCGAACTGTCTCTCTGTTCAGTTGTCTGTAGTCAATACACATCCTTAAACTCCCATCCTTCTTTTTCACAAACAGATCTAGAGCCCCCCATAGAGAAGTGTTGGGTGTTACAAAACCCTTATCTAATAACTCCTCCATTTGTACTTTCAATTCCTTTAATTTTACTGGAGCCATTCTATACGGAGTAATTGAAATCAGTTGGATTTCTAGTGGTATATCTATCTCAAACTCTATTACCTTATCTAGGGTTAATCTTGGAAGATCTTCCAACTTTGGGGAACTCTCTGACCACCGGAATATCTCATAGCTGAACATCATTATTATTTTTTTCAATCATATAAGCTAGATATCTCTGTCATCTTTTACGAAGCATTATATTGAATCAGATAGATTCATATCCGAAAGAGGTTGATAATAAGTTCTTTCAAAATTGACTATTTGTCCCTCTGTTAGAGGTGTTCCAGAAATGTTTACAATCTAATAAATAGTTCTACGAACGAATGGATCGGATCGAAATGGAAAATGGAAAGATTTGTACAAGTTATACCTTTCTTCACCACTTTGTGGAAAATCATTAGGTATGAATATGTTAGATACCTGTGACTCGATTGGTGACTTAGAGGATAAACATATATTTTAATACCAGATGAATCAATGATTTATCATAACTTTTCTATTCAATTTTTTATTTTGATATTTTCGAATTCATGAAAATAATGTTTATAAATTGGATATGTAAAAACATCGAATTCATGATTTCGAAGTTATAAGACAGGAAAACGATAATAAAAATAAAAGAAGAATAAGTTCATTTACTTAGTTCTATATACCATAGCAGTCACAATACTAATGGAAAGAACTTTCTGTAACCCACGAAATATCACCTCTAGTTTCCCTAACAGCACCAAGATCTACTAAAGCATATGCATCATGATCAAAAATAGTAATCATATCGATTACTACCTCTGGTATGACATCGGCCTCCTGCTGAGTGACTGCAAAAACTCAGGCTTGTGTACAAAGCTTACCCACCTGTTCTATAGGGGCTACTCCTTTACCCCTGAAACCTTTGCTAGATCCAGTAAAACTCGATCCTCTAGTCTGAGAACCTCGGTCGCCCTATCTGTAACCCCCTCTAACTTATGGAGGTGTTGAAGATCCACCCACTAGCCTCTCTGCGGTGAGTAACTGTAGACAAACTCTGATTAAATGACTCTTTTGACCACAATGGAAGCAACTAGTCATATTCATCTGACACTCACCTAAATGTCTTTTTCCATAAGTAGCAAACTCTAACACTAGGGTCCTAATATCATGGGATCCAAAGAATCCCTGACTGGACGATCCGCCTCTACTAAAACTCTTGCCACCACTCCATCTTGACTTATCTTTCTTGGCCAAACCCTGAGATGAACTAGCTGGTATGTTGCGATTCTGTTTTGATTTTTAACTCTGAGTGATTGTTGTTGCATTTCTCTCCATTTTTATTGCAACTTCAATTAATTCCCCATAGTGTGTCTGTGAAGCCAACGATAGGAGAATCCATACTCTAGGACTCGAGCTTGAAGCAAACCTTTTGCACTTTTACTCTTCACTATCAACAATTAACTGAACACTTCTAACAAGTTCTAAAATTCCCTTCTCATAATTCGTCACTGATGTTGAACCTTGCCATAGACGAAAGAACTCCTTTACCCTTGCATCCTTATAACTCTATGGGTAGAACTTGTCTGTGAACTCTCTCTGAAATTTTGTCCAAGATACCCCATTCAGATGTCATCTCTCAATGGCTGCCCACCAATCTTTAACCTTGTCCTCAAGGAGGAAGGTGGAGAACATAACTCTGCTCATTTGTTCATCCGAAAACTCTATATATCATCGTGACCTTATCTAACCATATGAGTGCACTCTCAGGATCTCCAATCCTTTCAAAAGTCTTGGTGCCCAATTTACAGACACGCTCAATTAAGTATCTAGAATCTTCCACACTTTCATGTGGATGCTGTATCGTTGTGGCAAGAATTTGGGCCACCTGTTCCGTATTAAAACTTACCCCAGACGGTTTTGTCAGCCCTGACGATTGGAACTGTGGTTGGTTCATGGAGGCACTTACTGACTTTTGAATGTGATCATCCTCCCATGTCGGAGGCGACTTAAATGCAAGAGCTGTTAGAATAACTCTCCCGGGACATCCATGCCTAGTTTATGCATCATGCTATGTATTGAGCAAAAATGCAAATGTGTAAAGCTTTCAGTTTATGAAATCATATGTATGTAAATCACAACATTTTAGTAGTCACCCCACTTTTAAAACAATGTAAAAATCTTAAATCAAAAAAGAGGCAACTTTTTTTTAACCGGGCTCTGATACTAACAATGACAGGCCCTTATACTGATGACTAGGTAACTCGCCTGGCATCCCATAAAAACCCTTTAGTTGATATGTGATCAAAATGGAAAGTTCCCATGGAGCTTTTTATTCAAAATACTTTGACTCAATATTGGAAGTATAAGTAGTGGAGATTTTCAAAGGAAATCTTAGTAGAAATTTCAGACTTTTATTTAAAATTTCAGTAGCATAATAACTGCATTTTGATAAAACCAAAATTTTCAAAATCCCTGTAAAGCATATTAAAAAACTTATATACACAAATGAAAGTCTCCACTACAACTTCTAGACTTCAAGTCCACTCAAAGGCAACTTCAAAACTTTCAACCATGTTCATGCATTAACTTAAAATAAACATTTATGTACAACCATGTTTCCACAAAACTATGTACATAATAGGTTTATGAAGATGAAATACAAGTGAAAGACAAAAAAGATGCCTACACAGTAGCACATGGCAAAGATAGTTACTTAAATGGTGGAGTTCCGACTATTGAAGTCCCTCAGCGTGCACCTAGGAGGTTATAATTTAAAAACATAAAATAAATGGTGAGCTAAACGAGCTCAGTAAGTGTTGTTGGTTTCCATTCAAAACATTTATACAAATATTAATCTCCATAAAAAAATTTCTTTTCTTTTCAAGTAATAACTAATGCTCTTACAAAACATATTCTTTTCTTTTCATAAGATCAATGAACATATAAAACAAAACGTACATATTTTTTTGAGATCAAGTTCCTCTTTTCTTGTAAAGTAAATAGTGATGTCAATCAATACTTTCATGAACTTTCTTTTTAAAACATAGACCATCACTAATTTTTTTTCCATCTAGTACCCTTAGGAGTAAGGTCACGGAGCTGGTTCTGCATCGCTTATCCATGCCTGGTTAACCTATAGTAACGGAGCTGGTTCTGCGTCACTTACCGGTACTAGGTTAACCACTATGTATCGATTATTATGAAACTGCTTCTGCATCGCTTATCCATAACGATGCTAGCATTACATATAAATAAGTGGTTACAGATATGGTTCTGCATCGCTTACCTGTAACAGTGTTAGCATAATATATACACCATACTTGCAGAGGGCGACTCACAGGCCATACTGACAGACACAACACCACCCATGTTAGTGACAAACACCCCCCAAACACTGCCATACACATTAGGACGTACTTTGATCGATATAATCATATGTATAAAGATCTAACGATGTACCATAGGCCAAACCATAATTAATACATAAGTGCGTCTCATTTCAATACCAATTCAATTTATGTTTAAAGTCCATTTCCATGCCAATTTAAAGCATATGTAAATTTCAATTCAATGCCAACTCAAAGCATATGTACATCTTATTGGCTTCCAAGTGCATCCAAATCTCAATTCAATGCTAAATCAAAGAATGTGCAAATAAAATTGGCTTTCAAATTCATACAACTCTCAGTTCAATGCCAAATCAAAGCATATGTAAACCCTATAAAAATTGACTTTTAAATTCAAGTAGTAACACTAATGAAATTATTCATAAACATACTTTTCATAGTAAGGTAAAAACCATCTTTATAAAATCAATTTAAAGATACACTAATAACTTTTCGTTTTTCGTTAACCACCCTTACATATTCGGTGCTTTTCCTTTACTAGTCCTGAGTTTATGGTGATGAGAAAACTTTATTGTCTTACTCAGCTATGAGGGAGACCCCTGAAAGGTTCCTAAAACCTGCCAAGTACATCCATAACTTACCACCTTATTCTACAAATTTTATGACAAAGAACTTAGCCAAATATTAGCATTTAGTATGAAAAAAAATCTATTTTCTTTTCATTTAACCATTAAATAGTCATTGAACAAAGTCCTTAATTTATACATGTTGTCTTCTTTTCATTTAAATAATGTACATACTATATACATGTTCTCTTCCTTGCATTGAACCATTAAACTATGTACAACATACATGTTACCATTGAACAGCCATTGGCCACATATATAGTATCTACATGCTGCCAATTAATAACCATTGAACAACATATATAGGATACTGATATACATGACATTTTTTTAATATGTAACTAGGCTAGTTTCTCTTTATTTACCATGATGTTTTTCTCTTCATTTAACCATGCATTTAGCTCTAACATTCACATGATTAGCAAAGGAATTCATGTAACCGTCTTAAACATTCAAGTGACTAGCTAAAAAGAAAGGACAAGAGTGGTTTAGCAAACCAAAATTAGGTGGTAGCATGTTTTCCATCTTTCCCTATATATAGTTGGCATTGATGAAGATACTGTCTACGGTTGGAAGTTTAAGCACCATGTAGAAATTATTCCCTAAAGACAAAAACGTGAAAGATCTATGCATGAAGGGAGCAGCTGAAATTGTCCATCATCAATTCTGGTCCAAAGGAGTAGTAAAATATCGGTGGAATGAAGGTGGAGTAGCTTCTTCATCATCTCCATATAAGTTACACATTGTAGAAAGCTATCCCAACAAGTTGCATTATTTGTTTCCAACAGTTGTCCATTATGTTAGCTCCTACCAACTTTGTTTAATTAACCTATCAATTTCTTACATCATCCACGACAATTCTTATCTCCTACACATAACAAGTTTTTTTGATTTTGTCTTAACAAAATGACACACGTCCACACCATGTATTGGTCTCACAAGTAATGAATTTTATGTCCCTCACATCTACTCCTTCATAAACGTGGAAACATGAGATTTTGATGCATTCTTGTTCCAAAATAATAAGAACCTCTTTACGTACATGAAAATTGCCACTTAAGGCTCATTCACATGTACATGTATTATTTCTTGTACAAAATAATTAAGTGGCTTAATAAAAATCTGTCCAATTTAGGTAGGAGTGAACATGTTGCACCTAAACATATCAACATCTAAGTTGGATCGATTTACTTTAAGTGTCCTTAACTATGGTTGATTCTCTCGCACTTGGTTTACTTGGTTTATGTCCTTTTGTTTCAATCCAAAAATGCTTCCAATTTACTTCACGATAATTTAAAACAAGGTTAGCCTTGATCTATCATAAATCCATCCGATCGAATTTATTTTTTGGTCCATTTTCAAACCAGTAAACTCCAATATTCTTTTAACTGTCATTTGACTTTAATACTTGTATCAAGTATTGTCAAATCATTCAAGGTCAGGTCCCCAATTCATCTTTAGTGAAAATAAAATTTACATTCACCTAGAAACATCACTCACACCAAATGAAATTTTATAAACACGTGAAAGGAGAAGTTTGGGGTTTTACAGTAATACCCAACACCAACTATAAAAGAAAAGTCCAACTGGTTCCTAAATGAATCTAATATTACTCAAGAAAAGAAACAAAGATTGATCTTAAATCCCAAAAATAGGCATTAGACGATTGTAGAAATCATAAGTACACACAACCACAAGCAAATCAAAATTCGATGGTCCAAAATCTAATCCAATAATAAAAACTAGGTTTTTGCATAATGCTAAAACATAATACTAGACATTTAAAAAAGAACAAAAAGTTATTGAAAACTGTAAACACAAAAAACTTAAAACATTTAATGGTTTGATGAAGATTAAGAAAAATGAAATCCTAACACCCAAAAAGCAATAAATTAACCACGAGTAAACACAATTAGCTCCGTATATTCTCATCATAGTTAACATCGTTCACTATAAATTCCCTTTTTTGGGGTTCACTTCAAATCTGCAAAAGAAGAAATCAAAGCGCAAATTTTTCTAAAAGTCAGATGAAGAAACATCTAGAAGAGTACTAAAAATAACAAAAAAATTATGTAGTTTTTGACTAGATCTAGACAGAATAAAGGATACCCAGATCAGTGATAAAAGCACATTCAATCAATAAAAGAGTTGATATACAATTACAAAAAAAAATAAAAGAGCCGATATATCTAGAAATAGCTAAGGAGTTCAGAGAGATCTCTAACGAACAGTATAATCGACTCTGCCAAGTTATAGTAGTTAATGGTATAATCAGTTTATAATGTTTTTATAGAAAGGAAAGCTACAAAAAAAAATACTATAGAATTTAAGATATGAACCAATTAGATAACCGAAAACACACCAAAATAGGTCATTGAGGAAATCAAAAAAAGAATCCTTGAAAGGCTAACACATATTTTTTAGATCTGAAAATGAAAGATTCTCTCTGCTTCTCTAGGAATATTGTCAATCTATACCTACAACTAAAACAAAATCTACACCAATGCTTCAACAGTTTTGTCATCCATAGAGGAGTGAATCCAACCCTCAAACAAAAGATGAGAGCACTAGGAGCATTTTAAGAGGGTGAAAGACCATTGTGCAAATTTAAAAAGGCCAAAGGTGTATTTTAAACCCTAACATTTACACCAAATTCTAAGTTAAGCCCTATTATTTTGAAATGTGTAAGTCGAACCCTAACGTTTACATAAAGTTCAAAACAAACCTTATAAGGACAAAAAATATTATACTGGTTACCCTCCATCAGCTAAATGCCAAGTCATATATGATGTAATTTTTCTAAAATTTTGCATATTAGGTGGACCCACTTTTTGTTGATGTGGCATTATTTTTTATAAATAAAAATGGGTCTCGTAACTATGTATAAAACTCACCGTCTGGTTATTCTTTAATCCTCACTTGTTTGAAGCTTGCATGGGTATGCTTGCCTAGCCCACGCCTTTACCGAAAAAGAATGTTATCAAGTTTGAGGGTCGTTACCAGGGTTATGTTGATCCATTCCTAATCAAAGCAGGTAGTGGTGTTGTAACACTGGGGCTCCCTAACTCTTCTAGCATCCCTAAAGGAGTAACCTATGACATGTTTTAATTTTGGTTACTCTTCAATCCTCACCATTTTATATATTACAGACTTGGATTTATTCATTCTTTCAAATTATTGTGATGGATATTTTTAGTTGGATTTAGATTCTAACTGCTTGGGATCTTTTAGTTTTATCTTGGTCTAATCTAGAAATGTATCCACTGAGGAAAACTTTTGAAATTAATTAAGAATAAACCCTCTCATGGTTATGCAATTGAACCAAAATCATTCAATTTGTTACATAAGTAAACTCCAGTTGCCATTTTAGACTTTGCTGAGGAATAATAAGGTGGAATGAAACAAGTATATATTAGAGAATCCTAGGTCTAAGGAGTTGTGATATTCTCATTGTTTTCTCTTTCTCCTTAAAGGCTTCTTATTTTTGGAGCTACAAGTGAGATAATTTGCTTGCAATGAATAAGTAAAAATATGCCTTTGGATCACGTATCGATTGAAAGTTTGATTGTTGGTCTTACTTAATTGCTACTCAACATCATATCCAAGCATCATATATTTGTTGTCCTACCTTCTAATGATGTTATTGATCATTGACTGTTGTTCAACATGTTCTCTTCATTAATTTAAATTTGAGATTCTCACTCTGAAACTAGAGAATCTTTCTTGTTATTTCTATTAGTATTTTGTGCTACATCCTTACAAATTAAGTATAATTTCAACATACCTTTTTTTGAGTAAGGATGATGTTATGAGCATTAGTTTGGTTATTGCATCATACTTTTCTCTCTTGTAACTAAAGTACTTTTTATTTTAAATCACTATTGGTTGTTTCAATAGAAAGGAATAGTGATAAGTCCCTAAGAAAATTGTGTTCTCGTGTTCCATACTATGATGGAAAACACATTGATATTTAGAAAATTCCTCTACCTAGTGTCGATGCTTTAAATGTAGAAAATTGTATTCTATTTGGCATCAATGTTGGTTGTTACAGTATTCATGTGTAACTAAGTGCGTTGAGTGACCAAAAATGTTTGTGTTCCTCCTTTATTCCATGTTCTCATCTTACTTCTTTATCTCAAATAGTCTGTTTAATTTATAGATAATTTTCAAAATCTGGTTGTAACTCACAATCATTAATAATTGGACTCTTTTAAGTTTTTTTCTTAGATTTCAAAAAAACTACAGGAAACCTATATTTCATTTCAAAGATATGATGGTTGCCAATTTATACTTAAATTGATTATACCTTTTAAGATATTGGAAAGACCTATCATCATCTGACTCAATTCAAATATGTATCATCTAAACAAGAACAAACTTAATTTACTCATTCATTCTCCTAATACACCAATGGCATTATAAAAAATGTTGTTGTTGCAAGAGAATGTGTTCTTCCTCAAGACCGCTCTCCCTAAGTACAACTTGTTTATGAGATGTTACATGTTCAAGTTCAATTGCACATATGCAAATGTTTTATAAAGGACAAGGTACAGGCTCTTAATAATCAAAATAAGCTACACATTCTAGTTATCTACAAAAAGGGCTTGTGTGAAATTAGAATTGGAACATAAAAAGAAAAAGAGCTAGGATGAAAAGTGATAGTAGAATAATAACAACATAGCACAATAAAGATCCTAAATTTGCTAGAAAACTTTCGCAACTGTAGTTATTGTCTGCTCAATATCTTTAGGAGTATGTGCCAAACTTGTAAACCCAGCTTCAAATGCTGATGAAGCAAAGTACACACCTTCCTCCTTCCTCTATAGAACCTGGAAAACATGATAAGGCACTTCTCTTTGCATCATTGAAGCTATAAACAACATCTTCTATGAAGAAAATCCTAAACATACCAGCTATATAATCACCACATAGAGCATGTCTAGCCTTCTTCCTAGCATCTAAAATTCCTTCAATGAGCTGCTTTGTAATATTATCCAAGTATCTTACTGGCTTCTATAATCGCTTCAGTGTATGTATACCTACTATCATAGCCAAAGGATTCCCTATACATTGGATCAATAGGAGCAACCATCTCTACGATATCCCTCCCCCCTCCATACGCACCGACAGGTAGACCATTGCTGATAATCTTTCCAAAATACTCTTAAGCTCCAACGTATAATAAACAAAATCTAATCATAACTTCATCAAATATTAAGAGAGTGTTATGTTCTTTTGTGATCCGAGAAATGGAATTAAGAAATTTTGGTTTAAGAAGTACAAAACCAAAGTTTTGCAGCAATTTCTTCTTTATTTGTCTGAAAGAGTTTTTCAATGGTTGCAAAACCATTGAAGGGGGTAGTTAGAGTCTTAAAGGTTGCTCTTTTGGGGATGTCAGAAGAGTCAGGGAGCCTCAATGTCGCAAGACCATCCCTCGCTTTGATTAGGAATGGATTAACATGACCATGGTAACAACCCTCAAACTTGACAAGCTTCTCTTTCCAATGAAGGCCTGGACCAGTAATCTACTGCCAAAAACTCACAAAATTTATAAAGAAAACAGACTTTGAGATGCTAGAAAATGTTGGAACAATGGTGTTAGGTGGTGATTTGATAACATTTGTTGTAGGTTCAGCCTGATTCTGACTGAACGGAACGTTGCCGTCTGGATTCATGGATTGATTGCTGTCCTCGGATGAGATACCTGCAAGATAAACAAGGCACGTCGGGGGTGATGTCCCGATT
>JAOTAZ010000003.1:23930214-23949089 GCA_025629785.1 Erythroxylum oxycarpum
TATTAGATTTCATTTTTTGTTATATTTTTATATAACTTAATCTCGATTATGAAAATTTGTAAACACATGGTCATTAATGAAATAAAAAGCTTAGAAACACGTGATTTACGGTATGTATATGCATGTGATACAATTTGATTGATTTTGATAGACCATACAAAATCCTGTATAGAACCGTACGTTGAGGACGCTCAAAGCTTAAATAGGTGCACTTATCTGTTTACAGAAAGAAAGGAAGTGAGTTTGTTAAGGGAGATCGTGAGAGAAGAAATGATGAGTACAGATGGGTTAAGCAAGATCCTCATCATCGGAGGAACTGGTTACATTGGCAAATATATGGTGAAGGCAAGCGTCCTGCTTGGCCATAAAACTTATATCTATTCTCGCCCCAGTACAGCACTCAGTAATGATCATCTCTCCAAGCTTCACATCCTCGAGGAGTTCAGGTCCATTGGTGTCACCATTTTCCATGTACGTACTCATCTCTTTAGCTCTCACTCGATCCTTTTTGTCTCTATAGCATTATTAACTCTTTTAAGTTAACAGGGAGAGCTGGACGAGCACAAGAAGCTTGTGTCAGTACTTAGCCAAGTAGATGTAGTAATCTCTGTGCTAGCTTATCCTCAAGTTCTTGACCAACTCAAAATCATTGATGCTATGAAAATCGCTGGAAACATAAAGGTACAACCCTCTTATTTGTATGTTCAGTTCTTTTTCTTTGAATTTTAAAAGCTACTTGTTTGATCTACTCGTAAATATATTATATATAGATATTTTGAGATATATAAAATCTTAAGCATATGTGTCCTTGTATAGCCTTAACGGAGGCTTCTAATCTCACCTACTTCTGATATGGGTAGAAAATCAACAATCTCCCACTTGGAGATTTGATTGAGAACCAATCAATCTTCCTACAGTTATTTCTATTTTGTCATTTCTTTGCTATCTATGTCTTTGCCAAGCCATACACACCATAAGAATTTATCAGTGTAGGTTCACTTTGCTAGTGCAATTTCCAAGTTCTCTTTTGTGTGAATTTTCTGCATGTCCACACTTCCATCTTCCAACACTTTACGAACAAAATGATATTGAACTCTTATATGTTTAGTTTTGGAATGAAAAACTGGATTATCTGCAATATAAAAGGCTTTCTATCACAATATAAAGAAATTTTCTCTTGTCGGTGCCTAAGTTCCTCCAAAAACCTTTTTATCCTGATTAATTCCTTACAAGCTTGTGTAGCTGCCGTATACTCAGCTTCTGTTGAAAATAATGTTACAACTATTTGTAGTTTACACACCCAACTCATGGCTCCTCCTGCAACTATAAACACATAACCTGTAGTGAGTTTTTTTTCTATAAAGGTCACTTACAAAATCATAATCAACATATTCTTTGTTAATAAATTTAGATTCTTTATAACATAGAGCAGCATCTGAGGTTCCTTTAATATATCTCAAGATCCTCTTTATAGCCCACCAGTATTCTCGACCAGGACTCGCCATGTAATAACTAACTGCTCCCACTGCATGTGTAATATTTGGTTTTGTACAAATCATAGCGAACATTAAACTTCCCGCAGTCAATGTATACGACACTCGAGACATTTCCTTCCTCTCCGCTTCACTGCTAGGAGCTTTTCTTGAGGATAACTTAAAATTAACAAGAAGAGGAGTAAAGATTGACTTACAATCTCTCATATTGAAATGTCGTAATATTTTCTTCAAGTAATTCTTTTGAGAAAGCCAAATCTTCTTATTATTTCTGTCTTGATAAATTTGTATGCCTAGAATCTTGTTCCCTGATCCCTAATCCTTCATTTCAAACTCCCCAACTAATTGAGCCTTCAAATCTCGAATACAATCTTTGTTTGGGGCTTGTAACCAACGTGTCATCAATATACAACAATAATACAATAAAATCATTATTACCAAACCGCTTAAAATATACACAAGGGTCTGAGCTAAATTTGTTGAATTTACAACTCATTATGAAGGAATGAAATCTTTTGTACCAACATCTTGGTGCCTGTTTTAGACCGTATAAAGATTTGTTTAACTTACAAACTAAGTTCTCTTTCCCTGTTCTTTAAAACCTTTTGGTTGATACATGTAAATTTCTTCTTCAAGATCTTTATGAAGAAACACAATCTTTACATCTAACTTTCCTAAATATATATCAAATCTAGCATATATAGCTAGAATAATCCCAATTGTATTAAGATGAACTATAGGTGAAAAAATTTCTATAAATTCAGTACCTTCTTTCTAAGCATATCTTTTTACCACCAAACTTGCACAATACCTCTCCTCTTGATCATCATTGTTACGTTTGATCTTATACACCCATTTGTTGCCAACGGGCTTTCTCCCTTGTGGCAGTAGTACAAGCTTCCATGTCTTATTCTTATGAAGAGCTTCTATTTTTTTTTGCATTGCTACTATCCAATGTGATGCATATGAACTATTTATTGCTTCTTGGAATGTTGATGGCTCTCCATCTTCTATTAGGAGACAATATGCAACATTGCCCTCTATAATATAATTAGACTATTAGGTTGGGGTTCTCCTTTCATAGGTTAACTCTCAAACTTCTTTATTTTCATATTCAACGGGTTCTTGCTCCTCGTGATTTGACATAGCTTCAATAAAATCTTTCTGTTTAGTCTTACTTTGTTCCTGAATCGTTACAATTTCGGAATTTTCTTCAGACGTGTTATTTTGATCTTTCTCTTGTAGTTTATCTTATGCAAATATGACATCTCTGTTGATGACAAGCTTGTGGGCTATGGGATCCCACAATCAATACCCCTTAACTCCATCATCATACCCTATAAATCTACATTTTCTAGATTTTGGATCTAGTTTTGTGATATCTTAGGTATTACACATCACGAACACAAGACTTCTAAATGTGTATAACTGATAATAGTTTGTTGGTTTATTAGTTCACATCTCTATCGGCGTCTTCAGATCAATCGATCTCGTTGGTAATCGATTAATCACATAATAGGCAGTCTTCACTACTTCTGCCCAAAAAGACTTTGTTATACTTGCGGTTCTCAATATGACTCTAGTTCTTTCAATCAAAGTTCTATTCATTCGCTCTATTACTTCATTTTATTGAGGAGTGTGAGGTACCGTGAATTGACGTTTAATGCCTTCTCGATTACAAAAATCAATGAACTCATCACCAGTATATTCTCCATCATTATCAGTCCTAAGGCACTTGATTTTCTTCGCTGTCTCTAACTCAATTTATGCTTTAAATGCTGTGTAGGTTGAAAATAAATCTCCCTTTCTCTTGATAGGATAAACCCAACAACTTCTGGAGTAATTATCAATAAAGGTCACAAAGTACCTTGCTTTACCCAGAGACATAACCGATGTTTGTCATACATCAGAGTAAATGAATTTTAGAATATCTTTCTTCTAGAATTCGATGCATTAAATTTCAGTTTATGCTGCTTACTTATAACGCAATGCTTATAGAAGGGTAATGATACCTTCGTGAGACTAGGAAGTAGTTTTTGCTTAGCAAGAATCTTCAATCCTTGTTTTGACATGTGACCAAGTTTACGGTGCCACAATTTTGTTGCATATTTTTACAAAACTTACAAATGCAGCTGATGCATTTGCTTTTATAATCTCTCCCACAAGCTTGTATAAGTTTGTAACTATCCTTTCTACCTTTATTACTACAATTGCTTTATTGATCACCTTCATAACTTCATTTTGAATTAAGGTCTTGCACCCAATTTCATCTAATTATCCTAAAGACAATAAATTTTTCTTCAAGCCCTTCACATGTCGCACATTTTGAATAGTGTGAACTGTACCATCATACATGTTCAACTTGATGGTGTCAATCTCATCAATCTCCAAGGCATGGTCATTTTCCATGTACATAGATCCTGTTGAGATAGATTTATAAGTGTGAAACCAATCTCAACAAAGAGTCATATGCCACGTTGCTTCCAAATCCATTATCCAAGCATCAGTGAGTTCTACTCTGTCCTTAAACATCGTTGTTACTTCACTGTATAAGTTTTCTCCATTGGCAACACATCTTTAAGAAGTTGATGCTTTAGAGACCTTGTCTCCACCCTTCATAAATCGACATTCACTTTTAAAATATCCTCTCTTGCCATAGTTGTAACACTTGAGATTTTTCTTACTTCTAGATTTCAACTTTCGTTGTTTGTGACTCCTATTGGAATCATGCTCCATTGACCATTCTCTTGTCATTAATAAAGCTTTCACTTGATGCGAACTTGTCAATCTTTCTTCCTTGTTGAGGCGTTTGCTTTCTTCTTCAAGGACCAAAGAAACAACATCATCAAATACCAAAGTATCAGTGAGGATATTATTGGTTAAATTAATAATGAGTTGATCATATGAATCTGGTAGACTTTGAAATAGAATCTCCGCACATTCAGTTGGATTTACATTATGTCCCAACTTTGAAAGTTAAGAGCATAGAGAGGTCAAAGTATTGATATGCTCTGTTACTGAAGTAGATTTAGATATTTGGAGTGTGTAGAGTCTCCTCTTTAAAAAAAGTTTGTTGTGAAGAGACTTAGCTTCATATAACTTTGTGAGATGAACTATTTTCTTTTCCTCTACACCTTGCAAAATATCACCCGATATACAAATATGTAAATCTGACATGCCCAAGGCATCTATTGTTTCCATTTGACGTCGTCTGTGAAATTAGTCGACCTAGCACTGATGGCCTCCAAGCAGTTATCTTTTACTAATACTACCTTCATCTTCAATTTCCATAACGAGCACTTTGTTCTGTTAAACTTTGTAATATCGAATTTGGTTAACGTTACTTCTATCACAAGAATTGACTCCCAGTCTCTCACGTGAAAAAAGGAAACCGCCTCGAATTACCTTAGCTTTGTATATAATAAGACTGTAGTACACTAGGAAAGTTCTCAGGAAAGGCTGAAGGGGTCACAAATGGTCTCACTTAAAACCTAGTTTCCTTAGACAAAGCTTTTCTTAGACATGCACTCAATCACCTCAAATACTAGAAAAAAATGTTCAAAAAATGACAACAAGAACCCGAGAACAAAAAAACCATCCTTAACTCTCACCAAAGAAAAAAATTGTTTTTCGATGTGAAAGATTAGATTATGCTGCAACCACAGAGCATACTTGAGCAACACGTAGGCTTTGATACCACTGAAAGGAGATGGATTCCACCCGAATAGAGCAAATACATCAATAAAAGAAATTGAGATAAAAAAAAGGGACATAAAATTTAACGTTAAAAACCCCTTGATGAATATGGGGAAAAGTCACGGGCAAAAAATAGAAAACTTTTCACTAAAAAAAACAAAATTAGAAGAGGAAGATCTTACAATCTACACCAAGAATTAATATACAAGTTTATGAAAAAGAGATTTTGGGACATATAAAATCTTAAGCATATGTCCCCATATATAGCCTTAATGGAAGCTTCTAATCTCACCTGCTTCTGATGTAGAATAGAAAACCAACAAATTGTTTATAGAGAAATATATATCTGTCCATTTATTTACAAAGGCCCTTAGAGTAAGGAGTAATGATAATATAGCAAAGTATTTAATTTTGTAATTTCTAAAGTACTCAAAAAAGATCAATTCCAGATTTGATTTTTAAAAACGCAATCTTATATTTATTATAAATTTCTTACTAAAATCATCTGTTTTACATCAATCAGAGGTTCTTTCCATCGGATTTTGGAGTGGAAGAGGACAGAGTTAGTCCCTTGCCACCTTTTGAAGCGTTCCTTGAGAAGAAAAGAAAGATCAGAAGAGCCATAAAAGCTGCTGGAATTCCTTATACTTTTGTTTCTGCTAACTGCTATGGCGCATACTTTGTTCAATTTCTTACTTCATCCACACGACCAACTTGATCATGTTACTGTCTACGGGACAGGAGAAGCTAAGAGTAATCACAAACGTCCATATCCAGTAACTATTTCCTGAAATTCTCTGTTCATTTTACGTGCATGGGGTCCTCATATATGTACTATGTTGTCAGTGGTGCTAAATTATGAAGAAGACATTGCCACGTACACCATCAAATTGGCTGATGACGCCAGAGCGCAGAACAAAATAGTTATCTACCGGATGGAGAAGAACATTACATCTCAGCTTGAACTGATCTCTCTTTGGGAGAAGAAGACTGGTCGAACTTTCAAAAGGGTTCATGTCCCAGAAGATGATATTGTCAATCTCTCTAAGTGTAAGGCTTGCAGAAAATAATGCAACAACTTATCCCTATAATTAATCAAACCTATAAAATTCATGTCAATTGTTTTGCGCAGCTCTGCCACATCCAGACAACATACCGGTGTCCATCATTCACAGCTTGTTCATAAAAGGTGACACGATGAATTTTGAACTAGGAAATCATGAAGTGGAGGCTTCAGAACTATATCCAGACTACAAATACGCAACAATCGATCAACTTCTTGATGTTTTTCTCGTCAATCCTCCACTACCGGCCATTGCTGCTTTTGAATGACTGCCAACTTTTGTTTCTTTAACTGTGTTGCAATCCAGAATTGCATTTAATAGGTTTGAACAATCGAATGGGAAACGATAGTAAATGTAATAAAACGTTCACTAAATGGTACATGTATATGTATGAATAAGGGAAGATTTGGCGCATGGCGCCTGTAATAGGTGTAAACCCTCTCTTCATTATACGATTATGCAGAATCTTAAACATATATAATTCTCACACATAAAGTAGTTGTACCTTGATCCATAAAATTATTTGATGTCGGTACAAAAATCAGACTCTTCAGTTCTCTTATGTGTTTGTATTCTTTTTTCTCACTTTTGTATTTTCCCCTTGTATGATGGTTTATTGACGGAAGCAATTTAATACGCAAGAATAGGACCAAAAGAGGCGACGCTTATAAGTGGTTTTTGAGAAAAACACCTCTGCACTATCACACTCATCATGTCGGTATTAAGCTTTTTAAACATTTATTACACGAGAGATTAATAATCTAACATTCTTCCACTTGATTCATGTAACATTGCCATCTTCATAAGTCATTGAAATTTATTGCGCATTGAATACATCATTCATCATAATCAAAGATTAAAACTAACGTGAATCATGGTGGATGTATGTGATTTAAACAACATATTCCCTTCTATGTATTACGAAGTTAGTCTTCTCCATGAAATGGTCAATAAATAGGAAACCCGTAATTGATAAAAAATAATGTCTATTCAAGACAAAATTGTTACCATCATTCTATTCAATTCAGTATACACATTTGGAAAATTAGGTAAATCAGAAACAAATTCAATAATGAGCTCATAATGTCAATTACATTAAAACATAAACGTCATCATAATATGCATTAATGTTTACTAAGCAATAATGCTCATACTATCAATATGCCCCATAAATATTTTGGGGTATAATCCCTTAGTCAAAAGGCCAGCAATCATAAGATTAGTGCTAATATGCTCAATTGAGACTCTACGTTTGTAAACCTCTTATTTAACGGCAAAGTATTTCAATTTCATATGTTTAGCACCTTTGGAATACTTGTCATTTTTAGAAAAGAAAACTGTTGTGGAATTATCACAATAAATTTTTCAGCGGCCTGACGATACTATCGATTATTCCAAGTCCTGAAATAAAGTTTCGCAACCACTTAGCCTGAACCATGTCCTCAAAGTACGTCACAAATTCAACTTTCATGATGGATGCAGCAATTATTAACTGCTTCACATTTTTCCATGATATTGCTCCTCTGCTAAAAAATATTCATAGCCAAATGTAGATTTTCCAGTATCCACACAACCAGCAAAATTTGAATTTGAATAACCAATTACTTCAAGATAATCGGACCTCCTATAAGTAAGAATGTGATCTTTTGTCCCTTGCAAATATCTTAAAACTTTCTTTGCAACTTTTCAATGATCCAATCTTGGTTACTTTGGTATCTACCAAGCATACCAACTGCAAATCTAATATCCGGCCTTGTACACATTTGAGCATACATCAAACTCCCAACAACAAATGCATAAGGAATTCCTTTCATCTATTTCCGTTCCATATCATTCCTTAGACATTGCATGAGACTAAATTTGTCTCCTGAATTGGAACTGGAAACACTAAACATTTATCCATTCTAAATCTCTCTAAAACTTTATCAACATATGTGTTCTGAGACAAACCTAATAGTCCTTATGATCTATTCTGAAATATTTCTATTCCGATCACATAGTTTACCTCTCCCATATCTTTCATTTCAAAATTATTAGAGAAAAAATTCTTAGTCTCACTTAATAGACCAAGATTATTAGTTGCTAGCAAGATGTCATCATCATACATAATCAAAAAGATAAACTTACTCCCACTAACCTTCAGATATATACACCGATCAACAGTATTTTCTTTAAAACTTAAGACATCATTGGCGGGAAGCTTGCTTGAGTCCGTATATTGACTTTTTCAGTTTACACACCATGTGTTCTTTCCCTTCAACTGAAAATTCCATTGGTTGATCCATATATACATTTTCCTCTAAATTCCCATTTAAAAAGGCAGTTTTCACATTCATATGATATAGCTCTAAATCATAATAGGTCACTAGTGCCATGATAGTTCTGAGAGAACCTTTCTTGGAAACTAGTGAGAATGTTTCCTTATAGTCAATGCCATATTTTTGAGTAAAACCTTAGCAACAAGTCTAGCCTTGTAATGTTCAAGATTTTCATGAGAGTCACGCTTCGTCTTAAAAACTCATTTACACCCAACTCTCTTACACCTTTCAGGCAATTCTAAAAGCTCCCAAAAACCATTATGTTTTATGGATTTAAGCTCATCTTTCATTGTATCTAACCATTTATTAGCATTAGCATTATTAATGGTTTGTGAAAATGAAACTGGATCATCATTAATTCCTAAGTCATCTTCTAACTTTTGTAGATAGACCACATAATCATTCGGAATAACATATCTCCTTTCTCTTTGGGATCTTCTTAATGCTATTTCCTATGGTTATTCTATTACAGGTTCATGTTGAATGCCAGGATTATGTATTTGTTATTCTTCATGATTGTTATACGGCGCAACAATTTGAGGAACAACAATTTGAGTAGTGGTAACACGAGTTAAAGGGACTTGTATTATAACTTCCTTAATTTCCACATTTTGTGAAACGTCACTTCCACTTATTTCACCATTCTTAGTATACCTAGCATTTCCAGTTTCAACAATTCTTGTACTATGGTTAGAACAATAAAATTTATATCTTTTAGATTTTTTGGATAACCAATGAAATATCAACTGATTGTTTTTGCATCCAGTTTCTTTTCTTGTGGATTATAAATCCTTATTTCTTCCTGACAATCCTAAACATGCAGGTGCCTTAAACTAGGTTTCCTACTAGTCCACAGCTCAAAAGGCGTCTTTGGAACTACCTTACTAAGAACCCTATTTAATAACATGGTAGCTTTTAAGGCATACATCCATAATAATAAGGGTAAAGATGCATTACTTAACATACTTTTAACCATGTCCATTAAGGTTCGATTATGCCTTTCTAATACACCATTTTTTTGTTGTGTAGCCAGCATTGTGTATTGAGCACATATGTCATACTTTTCTAGGAATTTATTAAATGGACCAGGGTGTTGTCCAGTTTCATCATATCTTCCGTAATACTCACCACCTCTATCAGACTTAACAATTTTCACTTTTCTGTTTAGTTGCCTTTCAACTTCAATTATATAAATTTCTAAGGCATTCACTAATTGAGATTTCTCATGTGGTAAATAGATATATCTGTAACGTGAATAATCATCAATAAAGGTGATAAAGTATTTCTCTTTACCAAAAGAATTAACATTAAAAAGTTCACATATATCGGTGTGTACAATTTCAAGAAGCTGAGTGCTTCTTGTGGCACCTTTCGTTGTGTGTTTTGTTTGCTTTTCCTTAATACAATCCACACAAATATTGAGATCAGTAAAATCTAAATTTGGAAGAATTTCATTTTTTACTAATCTTTCCATTCTTTCTTAAAAAATATGACCCAAACACTTATGCCACAAGTAAGAAGAAAAGTCATTCACTAAACTACATTTAATTCCAACATTATGATGTACATAAAGAGTTTCAAATAAATCTAAATGATGTCCAGTATTCAGGACTAAACGATAAGTCTCGATTGCTTCCACTAAAACCTTTACTCTATTTTCTATGAAGACAAACTTCACATTTGGGTTTATGGTTTGAATCATAAGGAATCTCTGCATAGTATTAGAAGCATGAGTTGTACATCTAGAATCAATCCACCAAGTATTACGTGAAACTTCAGTTAAATTTGATTTAAAACATACATAAGCCTCAAGCTTACGTTTCTTTTCGAACCAAGCCTTACATCGTGGATAGTCTTCTGGAAGTGTCCAAATTCTCCACATAAATGACATTTGGTATTGTTTTCCTTCTTTCGAATCTTAACGGAGGACTTACTGGTCTTCAGTGGTCCTTTCCCCTTTCCATGTTTCTTATATATTTTCTTATTAGCTCCTTGATATTTCACAAAATAGATGGAATGATTTCTTTGATTCTTAAGTCTTGTTTCCTCATAAGCCAACATACTGTGCAATTCATGCACATTCCATTTGTCTTTCATGATATTATAGCTCATTTGAAACAAACCATACTTAGACGGTAAAGAATTCAAAATGAACTATACAAGGAAATTTTCATCCATTTCTATTCCTAAAGACTTAAGTCTTGCTACATTAATTGTCATTTCAATGACATGTTCATAATACGAGAACCATCAAAATTTTATAGTGGTCAAAGTACCCATTAATGTCCTAGCAAGAGACTTATCAGCTGTTTGGGAGCACTCTTCCACAAAACTCATAAATTCTTTCTCACTTTCAGTTTTGGGAAAAGTTGACTTGCTGTTGTTTGCTATGCTCATTCGCATAAACATCAAGCTCAGTCTGTTTGATTTTTCTCAAGCTTTATAATGAGCCTTTTCTTCATTACTGCTAGCGCCAATAATAGCAGCAGGCTTCTCTTTTTTTTGGTGCAAAGGAAAAGAAAAGGATAAAAGAGCAAAGGGATCTAGCCCCTTTCAAACGTAACGCCTACAACATCACCAAGAACAGCTGCATCCATAAAAGCAGGAGGAGTAACCCAAAATTGAAAAGATTCCTGTCCATGGCTACCTCGCTTAGCAAGAAGATCAGCCACACTATTCCCTTCCCGAAGAATATGTTCGCAACTAACAGTCCAGTCCCAATCCAAAATAGCTCTGATATCACCAATTAAATTACCGTGGGGATGAAAATTCCAATCTGTAATTTTCAAGCACCGGAGAGCTTCTAATGAGTCCGAAAACAAACAAATATTTCTATAATTATGATTCCAAACAACAAGTAGACCAGTACGAATAGCTAATAACTCTGCACCCATATTCAAATCGCGACCAACAAATTCAGAAAACCCTCCCAACCAATGACCATAGCCGTCTCTAATCATGCCACCAATACCCGCATCTCCTGGATTTTCGAGAACGCTGCCATCGACATTCAGAGCAACCGCACCATCTCTTGGAGGCTGCTAGGCAACCAAACGAGTACTCTTGGGCACATTACCCACGTCCAAATTCATTCCGTTCAAACTGATTAATTTCAACATTTTCAATAGCTTCTCCATTACGAATACACCAGATTGACCAAATAATCGCAAGAAAACTAATATCACTCTGCCACCCATTCCTCAACACTGATCCATCTTGACAGTGGATCTTAAACAAAGAAGAAAAATTAAGTGTGCTTACCAACGTATCCGAAAATAAGCCAGCATACCGTTGCCAGATGTCCTTGACCTTTAAACAATCTCGAAAGAGGTGTGGGATCGTTTCAACAACAGACCCACATCGCTTGCACAAGTCCGAAGCTTCAATTCCCCTCCTGACCCGAAGCTCTTCTTGCTTGGCGACTATAGAGCCCTCTGAATTCTTTAGAGAAAGAATCATGTCGTTTATGAAATAACGTTATATTCTTATCCCCATCTTTCATCTAACGGATCCTTGATTTTTGTTTAATTTTGGAATGATAATGGTGCGCTTCCATTGGTACCTCTCCCGACTCGGTTAGTCTCCCTTCATCATTAAGCTTCATGATTGTAACAGAGTCGGGCAAATTGATGTCCACCCATAACCTCACACAGCAAACCTTTGTGTTAACAGTGTGTTGATCTGCACATATTGACTAGTGCTTCTGAAATAAATTACCAAAATTCACCCACAGTAATTTTGTTTTAATCTTATCTTGCTTATGTCAAGTCCTGGCCACCATTTTTGCATCATAGTAACTTTTCATGAACTTATTAAGACCCTGTTTCCATTACCATGTCCATTACGTCGTTTTTATTGTCTAATCACGAGCTGCCCATTGCTGTACTTCGGGTGAATGCTAGTGTTTTATCAACAAAGTACCCTGCTGACCATTTATTAACACCTTTTAAAATCTCCGCCGGTGGAGATACAACCTGTGGGTTGTATCTTGAAATTATCAAGGACGTGCTAATACCAATTGGATCAAATACCATTACTGGAGCACTTAAAAAAGAAAAACTGAAGCTTTTGACTTCAATTCTATGAAGCTCTTGCAGAAATCATGAAACTCTTGCAATTCGATGAAGCTGACATTTGACACACCGAAGACTGACGACAAAATTATTTCCAGAAAAGGCCAACTTCATCAGACTGTTAAAAATTAGAAGCTTCAAACCAAAGCTTCTGGTGGATAACTTAGAATTCCTAACTGTTAAATGTTATTATAGATTCTCTGATATCTTATGCTTCATGTCTTTCACGTAGAAGTAAAACATTCCATAGTCCTTGCATTGAAATGCAACACTATTCAGGACTTCTGAGCAAATAGCTCACAAGAAATTACATCGTCCATGGATACAGCTGACTTCCCAGTACCTATAACTGGAACAATATTGAATATGGGCTCTGTAGCAGTTTGAAGCCTTTCATCTATTTCAGGAAGTTCATCAAATGCATGTTTGAACATGTGTGATACCGTCTCCACATTCATGTTGAGGCTTGTTGGCAAGTAGATCCTCAAAATCTAAAAGCGCAATTAAAAAGAGTTTTTAAGACATAATAGTGGCAAGGTCATCAAAAATTAAAATAGAATGACAAGGCACCCCCTCTTCTTTAGTATTTGTGCATATGCAGGTAAGAGAGCGATAATGTATGAGCTTCAAGACGCTTATGATTTGAGAAATCTAGGTTTAATTGGCAACACATCCCTACATATGTAAAGAATGCAAGCAGGATCTGACAAGATAAAAAAGAAAGGACTAAGAACTGACCGTTGTATCCTCCCAAGAGAAATTGTTATCAGTAACCACTTTATCAAGAAGAAAAACACAAAATCTTGATACCGTTTTCATATTCTTCGCCGCGAAAGGACTAAGAACAAGGGCACCTTGAGGCTCTGAACATATTTTTGGAATGTGTTCATTTCTTACAGATATAATAACAGCACATATCTTCCCACAAACAACAGATTTCTGAATGCAAGAATCATGCCACACCATATGTTCAAAATCCCAAGACTTGGTCACAATGGAGTTTGAGCTTTCAACAGTTGCATCAGTTGTTTCTGCATCCTTCGGGACAAAAAGAATTGGCTTTACTTCTACAAATGCTCTGCATGAGGAAAAGAGATGAGTCAAAATACATCAAGAGAGGTGCTCAGACAGGGAAGTGACATACCACATCTTCTATTACTCAATACAATTAACTAGACATGTCTGTCCTCCTTACATAAGGAGGGGAAAATGAAGTTCTTTGTGAGATTGGATATTTGTTCTTCATAAGTGGGGCAGGAGTGGTCTACATACGAGGAGATTCTTATTTCAACCTAAAACCTTAAGGCATTACATTTGTTTTTTTCCAGTGAGTGATTTGCATCAAGTCTGTTTAACATTTTTAATATCAAAATATTTTATTCTGCGCAAACAGATGTAGATGTGGCAATAAATAAGGCTTAAAGTGCTACATAACACTCAAAAATCATCCACCACAAAGATGCACTTCAGCTAAACTTCATAGAAGGAAGTAAATACTGCTGAGTGCAATAGACTCGAACTTTTGTTAAAACGTTAAAGTCTATTTTCTAAAAGGTTTAATTTAAGAACTAATGAGCTTGGACTTTTGTTCTATTTCATCCTGCTTTTAAACCATGTTCAGCTCTGTCCACTTTTGCTAATTGTAATTTGCAGTTAGTGATGCAGATACAAGGATGCTAATCAACCACAAAAAACTGCTAGTTAAGTTGTCCTTACTATGATGTCAGTTTGCTGGGGCTAATAGCGACATTTCTGAAACTAAGGAAGGTAACTGCTAATTACATAGAACAACCACCAGATGACATTTCAACTTAATAAAACCACTAACTAAATTTCCAAATTCATGCATACGCATGTATCCAAAGAGTAACAAATCCCTGCATAATAAGTATAGGAATAATGATACATAGAACTCTATGCAATATGCGTTTAATAATCATATTGAAAAACCTAATTAGACATGCAAAATAAAAATCACCTTTTTGGCAGAGAAGGAACAAGAACATAAAGAACTATAGGATCAAGAACTTGACACTTATTTCCATCTAGTTTATGTAATCTCCTTCGTTTGAGGAATAACTCTTGTTTTTCTTGAATACTAATTCTCTCTGACAACGGAATAGATGTTGAACAGTAAATGGTAAAGAAGATGGCAGATAGCGATACTGAACAACCAAAGTTTTTTGCCACAGCCTCACTGTTTTCTAAGGCTTGTTCCAGCTCTGCAATGGGGCCCCCATTGCATAAAGTCATCGTAGGAGGGTCAAGGCCCAACTGCCCAGCCATGTGAAGTACCTCTTTATGCAAGGTTGCCTGGAAACAAAAATTTTAAGGAATAAATATTCGGATAGTACACAGATTGCGTATGAATGATCATAAAATTAGAGGTATGTAATCGTACATAATAATAATTCATTCCAGCAAGAAGTAAACTGTGAGGTAATTTAAATTGGCATGCCCATGTGAATTACAGCCTTACTACTAACCAACAGCATTAGAAATGTTTCCTATTCTAGTTTTGACAACAAATACACAAAAACTCAAGCTCTAAACTCGTTACTTCAGAAATTGAAGGAAGTAGGCTTGGAAGCAATTAAATAGCCATTACGTCAAAACACTAGGTTTAATGATGGAAAGTCGTGATTGCTGCTCCCCATGCCTGAGTTCAGTAACATAATTTGCAATTTTAAGTAAATACAACTGGAAAACAAGCCTTTTTTAATAAGCATTTGAAGCCATCAAACTGCTTTGTAAAAGGTAAAATAAAAGTAAAAAAGCAACACCTGGCTATAGGGTCCAATGCAACTAGGTGCCCAGGATGAAATACTCTGGACATGCAAAACATTTTTGCTCTGGTCATTTGTTACTAGAACTTCAACATATGCCTTCCCCAGACCTACTTGTGACAAAGGCAGTTCTATCGTACTGCGGGAAGGAACACCAAAAGGACATTCCCCTTGTGTGACAAATTTTACATATGTCTCATTTGCCATAGAAAATTCATCCATATCAGCAATATATAGATGGATGTAGACAACATTCTCCCATCCAAAACCATATCCAGTAAGTTGGGATTGAATTTCTTTTAAAACAACCGTTAGATCTTCACCTAGAGCTGTCAATCAATAGCAGATCAAAATATTTAAAGATGTAGACACAGAAGTTGATGAAGGAGACCATGTGAAACAAGGAAGATATGAACGTTCATGATAAAATGAAACGCAAGATATTCTGTATCTACCTCCTGTAGTTTTGTGTGTATCTTGCAACCAGCAACCAATGGAAAATGTACTACTTTTTGTTGTTTTAGACATGTGAAGCCTACTGGAAGCAACTGCATCAGTGTTCTCAACAATAGACTGGCTTGGAACTAGGTTCCTTTCTAGGCAGTCACCTTGCACTTCAAAAACAAAACCCAATTTTTTTCCAGATATATCATCAGTTTCACGGTCACTCTTGCAATCTTCCTTCTTTTCCAAATGAAATGCTAAAGGATGAATGATCCCAACTGGAGCAATGGAATCTGAAGAGTGCAGTACAATTTGAAATTCATCGAGGACAATTCTGGCATTCTATAAACTTGAAAAGTTATAAGAATGATCAAATCTTTGGGGACAATAAACAACTGAAAGCAACCTTTGCAAGCACTTGAATCTAGATGATACAAATCATACATCATAAATATAACAACTGCCGAAGTGAGAATACATAACTGAGAGCACCTTAGTTGCACATGATCAATTGAGTCTTGAGAATAAACTCTTTTCTATGATGACAATGGAAGTAGGAACAAAGATTAATTTGAGGTATTAGGCATCATAGACAAAAAATAAATATCAGGATCCAGGCACATTGTTATCAAAGGTAGCTAAAATGCTAAGCAACAACCTTTCAGAGCACAAGCCACATCCAAATTGTGTCGCATACCAAAAGGTTTCATTATACAGAAAGGAACAAAAAGATGGCGCGACGCAACTAGCTAATAACTGCAGTTACAGATTAAACTTACAACAAAGAGTGGGCAGTCAAGTGTCAATGTTTCATATTCCCCTCCTTCACCACATACATTTATCCCATATAGCCTGCCAAGGGATAAAAGATAAATAAGGAGTTAATGTGAAAATGACTACACAAAGAAAAAATAATGTGAGAAGAAAGGAAAAATAATAATATACTCATTCAGCTTGTGCAGGTAAGGCTTCAACAATGATAGCTCTTTACCCAAATGCTTTGCAGGCTCTAACCCCATGGCTGCCACCTATGGTAGACCAACATCATATTCAATCAAGCATTTGTACCCAAATCTAAATAATGGTTCTACTGGTTCTTGATCTAAATAATCTTGCTCATGCATGGAAAACCATTAAGAGAGATTTAATTTATAACCAAGAAACAAGATTTCCAGTTGTAACATTAAAAGAAAAAAAAAAACACAAGAGAAAACAGAAAAAGGTGTTAATATTTTTACATAACTTTGTGTTTCTGGTCATTACCAACTTCACATTATGCAAACTAAAAACTTTTTAACTTTATCTACTAGAAGAGTAAAAGAACAAAACTTCAATTTTCCATTACAAAAATGCACCCATTACTTGTGACACAGGTGCCAAATGGAATTTTAAGATACTATAATCCAACACATATTACCAATTGCATATAGAGTAATCCATTAATGAAATTCATCAAAATGTAAAGAGAAAAATAAATAGGCCACACATTTTTTTACCAGCAAACTGCAAACAATTACCTTTACAGTGATAGCCACAATCCCATTTGTTATCTGCTTTGGGAAACGAAAGTAAATGGAGTTACCTCATACAAAGAAGACAGCCTGAAGATTAGTTGGTGGTGATTCACAAGAGCAAGAAACAAATTACCATATTTTGAAGGAGCAAAGATTGATTTTGTTTCCATAAATATGCTAGGGATACAAGCCCTAACCTTGAACAAACACTTTCTACCCGTAGGCGCTGGTAATCAGATGCAATAGCACCAGATGATACTGCTTCGATCGAAGGTATTTGTCTTTTGACTTCACTTAATAAAACAAACATGTCTTCAACTTCATCACCCACAGTAGTCCTATAGTTAAGCTTCTGATGTCTATGTAAAGCACAAAGATCATCAGGAACTATGATTTACACAATCTTAAAACTTTGATTCATAAAGCAATTCTAGTTGAAATTCTTCAGCTTTCTTCAATGAAGTCTAGTTAGATTTCCAAGTGCCTCCTATTGTTGCACGTTAGATCAATGTTAATGCTAACTGTCAACATTTCTCTACTAAAAAAATAAGAAATTTGATTTTCCAGTGACAATGACATTAAAATGTTGCTTGCCTGGTGGATCCTTGTATTCTCCTTCTGAATAAGGGCAACCCCATGCATTCCGCATAGCTAACAATTATCTGGTGGCCAACCTGTTATAAGCACCAAATCTTCCCTTATTTTTCAAGCATCGAGTACTCAAAATAGATACTAGGCATCTCCAATACAAGGATAATAACAGCATTTAAAGTGGAATCATTTTTCGCTTTGAAGATTCTTCTAGACCAATTGTATGATTTTATATCATACATTATATTACACAAAGATAACAAAGATAAAAGCCTATTATTTCAGCAATTGTATTTCATATGCAACCTAAAACTCCTTAGTCAATCCAAAAGAGTTTTTTTTTTTTTTCGCAGGCATAATTTGAAGTAGCAAAATAGTCCCACACAGTCAGCTAAAGAGATGAAGAATCTTACAGTTTGGTACATGTAGCTATCCAACTCATCCACCGAGTCATCAAAAGGCATCAAATTCGCCAAAGCAACAATCTATAAAGAATCAACACAAAAACCGAAATTAAGAAATGGGAAGATAAACAAAATGAAAAAAAGGGATTTGCGACTGAAGAAGAAAGTGATCGGCATTCACTCATGATTTTCATATTATTCATTTTTCACGGGAATAAAAACATAAAAGAAAACGAAATCACCTGGTGGCCGTACTGAACGCATTTCATCATAGCGTAGCAGCTATCCTTGCCGCCGCTCACAAGCGCCACCACCTTCATCGTCGTTCACTTAAACGAGCAGGTTGCTGACAGTACACTACCACGAGGATTTTGAATATTTAGGGCTTTAGAGCTTTTCAGATTGGTTTCGGTGAGCTAAGGACTAAACTGCGACTTCTCGCCTGTCGTAACGCATCTTCCTTTCCAACTGTCAAATTTCAATAAAATTTAC
>JAOTAZ010000003.1:23956985-23980239 GCA_025629785.1 Erythroxylum oxycarpum
ATATCGTACATCAATTACAAGAGGATTTTCCTCCTTGATTTTCTTGATTCTGATTTGATTCTGATTGATATCTTCTTTTGCAACATTCTAACATTATCGAGTCCTCCAAAGTCAGTATGTGTCTCAAAAGTAATTAGCATTATTTCCGCCACAAGAGTACCAACCATCCTAAGTAGATCATAAAAAATTGTCCTGCTTTGAATATCCAATTATGCACATCTGACCGGTTAAATAAAAGATATTTGATTTTACATTATCATGTTAGTGCCGTGGACATCTGTCGTTCCATATTGATTTGACGCCTTTTACCTTCGATGTTATGAGCATTAGGTGACTCATTGAGACTACAGATTATGTACTCATTAATTGTCCCTACTTCATTTGCGCCTCTTGTCGTGCCTTGAACATTGCTTTTTGCTTCCTTTGATCCGATTAACAAGTGCTTCATCTACCCTTTTTATGTCGCTTGCGGGCCCCACTCTTCTTCAGCCGTGACAACAACTGAAGCATTCAATGGAGAATTAGAATTTTCAGGCAGCAACATCGAGCTCTCCCGCCGCCTGATGCACAAATGGAAGAGACAAGAGGAAGGCGAGAGAGAGAAGGAATAGATAGAGAGTATTAATTCGTTATAGATTCATGTACTTTTTCAACAAGCAACCATAGCTGGCTCATATATTCGTTAAGGACAACTGTTACTAACGGTAAAAGTGACAACATTAAGTCGAGGATAACTTGCCATCTGCCCAAGTTAATTGATACTAAAAGCAACGACAAGGTTTTATAGTGAAACTAAAGAAAAGAACGCGTCTTCCTCCTTTAAGCAGAAAGCCGTGGCAGATAAATTATTAAGTGTTAGCCTGTGACGCACTAGCTGAAAAGGGAAAGAATCTTGACAACAGAATAATGGATCAACAGCAATCCCCGAAATTTGATAAATAAAAACCATGGGCGCCTGCCAAGCAACCCCATAAATTAACCGCACATGATAAAACCAACAATAGTCTCAGAAACAAACCAAACGCTAAACAAAATAAAATGGAGAAACAAAAGACATTGAGATGAGATAGCTCCTATCTTACAAATTTCTGACAATAAATAATGCTAAGTGTTCTAAGCTAACTTCAACTCAAGATCTTGATTAATCACCTCTTGGCAAACACCCCTCCTTTACAGGAGCTTTTTGAGTCTCAAAGCCAAAAGGGCCTCCGTTCGCAATATTTTTAGTTGTTTGTCAAACTATGCACAGTGTCTGGAACATTTTGACGCAAGAAACATTGTATGAGAACCGCCACCGAGCCTCAGATCCCCTTCTACCAAGGTCTACGTCTCCTAACACCCCATCCAAAGAATAATGATCCATGCAGTGTTTTCGTTTCTCCTTAAGCACCTTCAACAAGGCCAACATAATAAATGAAGCTGAAATAGCTGACAAAAAACATATCCTAGTATGATTACATGGACATGACTTCCTGTGACTGAGGCTGTCATCTCCAAACATTATTTCACAGCCTAAGTAACAGCAATTAAAGCACTAATCTAAAAAAGACCCAAAAATTCTTATATCAAGAGTCGCAAGTATTTCATGGAATTAGATAAGCGCTTCAGAATTTGTTGGATAGTACATGTAATTTTCACATAAAATGGATCAATATTACTGCATTAACATTATGACTAACAAAGATGGGGCTGGTCATATTGCTGGGTCTAAAGAGATCACTCCTCTCCATTACAAGGGTTCCACAATTCAGGTTTAAGCATTTTTTTAAAACTCATAGCCACAATTAGTTAGAGACCAATTTGATACCAATGGACAGAGTCATTATAGTATCTACAGTATAGCATACACGAACTAATTTCCCTATTCAGAGAGTATGTATCAGTGTATAACTTGCATAATATAGCATGGTCCAGGAAAAAATACTCAGGACTCAACCGCCAACTAAAGGAAGCAAAACAAAAATGTAAATGGCTTGCCTGATTTAGCTCAGAATGGAGCCTCGAGTGATTCATCCCAAACTTCTGCACTTCCATTTGAAGCATCCTCAACATCTTCTTCCATTGAAAGCCTAATATATTCTCTATGGGCAAAGCGATCCCATTCTGTCAATGTTGGATTCTCTCGCTCCTGTTTTCCCACAATATCATCAAGGTTTTGTTACAAACATCATAGACAAAGTTTACAACAGTTTCAAATTTATTGAAACTGAGCATAAGCATAAATTGATTTCTGAAATATACCTGACGAATCAGAAAAGGATCACGAGTTTCAAAGGCCATAAATTTATTAAGGTTGAAAAGTATGTTGAAAACACTTCCTGAAAGTTTACAACCTTTCAGGTCACGTAGTGTAATGTAGCTCTCATTCTGCATGCAGAAAAACTCCAGTGGTTAAAAACACAAAGCATCTGCATAGAGAATGGGTCTTAAGCAATGTTGTAGAAAATAGACACCCAATAGTCAGGTTCTGTATGTATCTCTAAAACCATGAACTGTTTATTTGTCACACAACTGCACCTCAATATTATATTGAAGACACGTAGAATTAAATTCAGACATACAAGAAACCTCTTATCATGCAGTAAACTCCAGCACACATTTTAATTATGCCTATGAAGATTGTGCTGGGAGGCAGTAATATTACAGATGGCTGCTAGAAGCTTTCTCCGCAAACATGCTTCCATGTATAATTTAAAAACATTGAACGAAGCATCGAACTACCAGTAAAATCACGAAATGTTAAAGGCAAACCTCTGGTCCAATCATATCAATTATCTGGCAAAGTATATCTTCAAAGAGCACAGGCTCTTGAGCCATGCATTCCATGCGATGCAACTGCTCCTCATAAAAGAACTGCATCTCATTACGTGTGAGAACTCCATTTCCATCCAAATCTATGCACTTGAACCTGAGACAAAATAGAAGAACAATAAGGAATGAAGGGACACATATTTATCCTCTTTAATCTTTCTTCTACATTTCCTTTACCCAGTGTCTTTCCTCAAACATCAGATTTCATGAAATTATACTTGTTCCTCAGGAAACTGCATGTTCAGAAATTTGAACATACAATTACTCTTCATATAGCTTTTAACTTCATAATCCTTCCTCTGTCATTAGTAACCAATGCAAGTGAAATAAACAGAGAAGTCTTTCAGTCAACAGAATAAGACAATTAACTGTACCAGTACTCAAGACTAGGCTCAGATGACTTGTCCTCTTCAGATAGTATGAAGTAAACAAAATCTTCATATCCCATCTTCCCTTCAACCTTACTTGTGAATTTTCGCGGAATCTGGCATAAATGTTAAACCGTGTAAATTAACATGATTTCAGATATTTTACTAATGGGATCATACAAGTTTCAAAGAAATAGAACCATCTGCAGACAAGAGGTAAATAATATTGTCTTAGAGAAGAAAACCAAGATTTGATTAGCACAAACCTGAGAAAATATTCTATCCACAATCCGGTAGGTAAGTGCATGATTACCATATCTAATAAGGTTCTCCTTGTCTATCAGGAAATCATGATCTGTATCCAGCTCCCAAAACTTGCAGTATATCACGTAAAAGTGTTCATAAGAGAAGTACCTGAAAACAGCATATGCTAGTGAAGTTATGATTAAAAGGGAAAACCACAAAAACAAAAAGAAGCAACAAGCATCATGTCTCAGCTCAAACAAAAGTCTATCCAACATCTCTAGGAGACACACCTCAGAACTTTATTGATGTCTTCCTCTTCATCTGCATATTGCATTGCATCAATTATGTTTCCACGTTTCAACTCCCTGAGGGTAAGATGACCATTTCCAGATCTATTTATGTAGTAAAATATTCTGTATATTACAGTTTCAGCTGAAAATTACAGAGAAAAAAAGTTAGGACTCCATCAAATATCATTGTTTTCTCAAAAAGAAGAACAACAATCTGTAGTTCAAAGCTCTAGAATTCGAAGTTATATGCTTAGGTTTAGAATATTTCATGTTATAAAGGTTCTCTTCCAGCAGCTGCAAACAGTAGTTACATTCAGCAAAAGACAATTACATTTTTCTTTCAAATCAACAGGAAAAACAATATAACTGGAGATCAATGAAAAACCAGATTTTGATTAAAAAAAAAAATAACTAGGACAATAAGCAAGTATTTCACATTAGAACAATTCAAACAGGACGCCACAGCTGAATTAAGAAAGGAATCAATCTTATTTCATTGTGATTGTGGACCGTAAGAAGGATGCATTACAACCATACAGCCAAACACAAAGAACAGATAGTTCATATTCTGGGGTACAAACAACCCATGGCAGTCAGATTTCTGTTACAGCTCACTTACTAAAATAGATGCATAATTAAATGAGTCAAGTTCAACCAAAGTTGTGCTATGCTCGTCCATATCCATGAACAACTTCATCTATAAGCTTGATTAGAGACTTCTAAAAGTCATCTAGAAATTTGTTTTCAGCTCTTGGAAAGCTCAATTCCTTTTCTTTTCGTACTCTTAAGTCGCCATTTTTTAAATAAGTAAACACAACCTTGACATTGTTTGAGTCATATAAATCATCTCTAGGAAAAACATGATTGATAATTTTTACGCTTATATTGATCTCCAGGCCAACTCAATTTAAGAAAATAAAAGAGAAATTAGAAGAATCAGGCCCAAGCCTTAAAAAAAAAAATTCAAGCCCTTGAGTTCAAGAAAATATTCAGTGAGCTTATCCTAAATAGAGCAAAACTCAACTCGGCAATTGGAGCACAATGAATTCATACATTTATACTTTGGAGTTGTAACAAGGAATGTGGCAATTGCTTACAACCTTAACCATCAAGACACCCACACTAGGCTAGCCAAAACATCAAAAAACGACTAAACACAAAATTAGAATACTGCAACAACATTCCCAATACCACAATTACACCTTAGGATTTTGAGCACATGTCATCATATGCTTATCATATAAAACTTTCCATTTCTGTACAAAGATCTGCGCAATGCATTTTATTCTGCAATGTCAACAAGTATCAAATCCTACTCTGGCACAAGTTTATGCTAAAAAATAATAGAACTCAAATCCTTGTGATTAGTAGCATTCCATAGATGATACATCATCTTAAAATGGCGAACTATAAATTAGTAGCATCTAAAAGACCAGCCACTAAGTGTCATTATTTACAAAATCCAATATAATTTAAACATTAATATATGTTACAACTCGCCCAACATTCAAAAACATATAATTAGACTGTTTGCTGGCATAGGCAGCCAATGCACCCCAAACAGGTTGTCTACCAGAAAGAAAATTTTAAAGTGTAGTTTAGACGCTTTACCTCTGACTACACTTGAGCCCCACACTCCTCTCCACCCAAAGTAAATAAAAAAAAAAGAAAATTAAAAAATTCATTTGAAAGCCTAATGACATATAGTTACAACCATAATCACTTTTGTTTGCAAATGGTTGAAGAAAAAAGTCATCACTGATTAAGATCAATAACAACTAATCTAGAAAATTCAAATACAGCAACAGCAACATGAAAAAGAATTCTTGTTTTAGATCAGGAATCTTGTAATTAGTATTGCGTTGCAACAAAGTTAAATAGTTCATAGAAGGCATAGAACAAACCATATCTTTCCTGAAACTCTGGAGTACTTTGTAAGAATTCCAATCCAGCATGGGTAGCCAACAGTTCCCGAAGCACAGGTTTGAAATCTTCCTGTAATCAATTTGAAATGAATTATTAATCATGTTAGAAGAGTATTGAGACAACAAACATCAAAAAATATTTCTGATTTCGAACTTAGTATCTGAACAATTCAACATAACACATTGATGCACACCATGTAATGAACAACACAAGCACCAGAAGAAACACACCTGGGTAAGGTACTTGAGATCAGGTTGCTTCAGAATTGTATATATCTGGGTCGCTATATCCATTGTCAGCATGTTTCGATTTATCCAGTAATCAATAAAAGCATCCCTACAAGCAAACGGCATGAACATTTGGACAATGCTATATGTACAATGGCAAAGCCACCAATTAGCAAATACAGAGCAAACTAGGAATAAAGTTTTATATCTCAATTGGTTCATAACATGTTATGTTTCAAACTTGTGCCACTTGCAATTAGACATCAGCCTATGTGAAAAATAAGGATCTCTCTATTGATGCTTTCATTAGCATAGGGCACAATATAAGAATTGTCCTAGTCCTCAACAATTCTCATCTTGATTAATTCAGTACTAGAACAAAACCAAGGCTGATATATTACCACAACCAGGTAGCATCAGTGATTTGTCAGTATACAAGGTTATAGGGAATTCGCTCTAGATTTCATGCTAGTCAAAATCAGTGAATTTTCAGACATAACAGAGCTTTAGAATTAAGTAGTCAGAACCCAGTATCAGCCTACCTCCAAAACTTAATTGGATCATGAGTTGGAGAATAAAATTGAGACTACCTGTAGTAACTTTTGAAAAGATTCTAACATAAAATTATCAAGTCAACAACTTATCTCATAAAATTATCAAGTCAACAACTTATCTATTCAGCACAATTTGCCTAAACTTTCATAAAATGATAAAACCACCCAGCTTCAGAAATTGTCACTCACAGCATCAGTAGCATTTTAATCATAAAAGATATCATATTCTTCCAAATGGATAGGGAAAAAACTTGTATATAACGGTGATGAAATCGACTAAGACATAATTAAGACACTCATCAAGAAAACTCCATACATTATCAATTATAGCTTGAAAACTATGTTTGCAAAGTAAGACACTGTACCTCGTAACAAATCCAGTACCATTGACATCGATCTTTCTGAAAAGAGCAGTGCAGAAGAATGATGGTAGCTTGCAGATTTCCTTGGTGACTGTTTTGAATTCTGAAACAGAATGCAAAGTTCAGATGAGTTCATGATATATCATAGGTGGTCATGTAACATGCATATCCTACCATGTATCTGCAGTCCATCTTGACGTCCATAGAAAAAGTGATTGATCATGAACAAGGACTGTTCTTTCAATTCATTTGGCGCTGGACGACCGTTTCGGAAGTAAAACTGCAAGAATTGAGAGAGACAATTTTCATCAATCCTTGTCTCAATTAAGTAATTTGAGCATCAGAGGAAGGGGGTTCCAACAAATGCAACATATTTCACGACTCAGTCAAAGATCTTGAACCCCAAAAAACAAAAAAGAAAACGAACCTGAGGTATGACTTCCTTTACAGGCTCACTAACTACTTTTAAAGGAGAACCTAAATTAGAAGGGCCAACCCTTTGCTTCGTTATACGTGGAGAACCAGAAGTACTTCTAGGTGAAAGAGGAGGTGTGCTCCCCGATGGAAACATGGAAGGTAAGGAATTGCTTGTGGCTGCATTTGTGCTAGAAGAGTTACAAGTGACATTCAAGGGAGCGCCTGTTTTGGCATCATTAAGCAATGAAATGACCTGTAAAAAGGAATATCAATGAATAAGTAACCATATCATCCACAGAATAAACTCATTTTCCAAGAGAAACATCACTTTCAAGAAATTCTCATAAGGAACATAAGAAAGCAATCAACAAAGTAAGAAATGGGGCATAAAAAAAATTTCTCATCCTACAAATCTCAACATATGCGGATCCATACACAAAGTCTTCATCGATGATTGAAGGAAAAACAAATGGCTAAATCATGTAGCTCAAAAGATTTTTTTCTTTTTGAGAAAGCTCAAAAGATTGTTTCAAAGTGGAAAATGAGCACAATCTTTCTGACTACATGCAGTTAGGGTTTCTCGCATCCCAAGAGTGGAATTACTATTGGCACCATAGCCAACATGCACTATTAAGGATGCTACTTTGTTAAAAACAGAAAAAAGAACAGCTGGAACTCTTCCTAACAGAAATATTTGACGCCAAAAACACAGTTTCTATAAAAGCTGCCACCTCTGCAACTTCATAAAGCTCCTCTTCAGTCATCTATTCAATTCCATTCCGCCAACTAACACGTTGAAATTGCTCATCAGTTCCCTTAATAACAATCCACACTAAATAGCGTCTTCAGGACATTAAACAATCACCCAATAACTAACTCATTCACAAAATATAAAACTTCTCCAAATCTGAGACAACGCAGAACAATAACATAATGCGAGTCATTATTCGTTAAAAAAAAGGAAATTAAAAAACAAACCAGGCGGTTAGCGTCAGGAAGCGCAAGCCACTGCTCAAAGAGCTGCTGAGCAAAGTCAGGATAGGATTTGAAGGCCAACGGAGCAACCTCTGGCAACTGAAGCAAATCGGCGTCGAAAATCGTCACATCTCCGACAACACCAGTGCTCGCCTCCATGCCTAATAATGCCAAATCGGATCCAGCCAAACATATAGATCGCCTCAAGCCCTAGGTTTCGGTAACAAGAACTCGGCCAACAGCTTGATCGAATGAAATTCTAAGCTCTTTAATCAATTGAATAACAAACGATTTGCAGCGGAAAGCCGATTGTGAATCTCAGATTCGGAGCACCAGAAGAACGAGCAACCCTAGATCTTCCGCGGAAACGAGGGAATTAGTGGTTTGGATGTGGTTTTTTGAGGGGAAGAGAAGTGATTGGGAAGCGAGAAAATGAAGGAAAATGCGGGGAATGAGCGAAGGATGCGAATGAAAGGACGGAGGATTAGCTGTGAGATTAGAGCAAAGAGTCGGGAGAAAGAAAGAGTAATTTTTGATAAAAATGACACCTGAAAATGGTGAACTAAAGAGGAAAGGACACGTGTCCCTGACGTCTTCTTTTTCTTTTATTTTCCCCTACTATTTCTTTATTATTATTATGAATTTTTATGTGCTTCAAACAGTAGTTTCTTAATATTTTTTCTCTCCTTTTATTTATTTATTTACTGAAAATAGGGAAGTTAGTCCAAAAATTATGTCCGGTCGAACTATAAAGTCAACACAAATTTCAAAGACTGCACCGTCCGCCAGTGAAAGTGAACAAACTCAACTTTCATTTAACATCTTAATTTATAAAGTCCAAATTTGAGAAATTTCTTACTGAGATTTTATGGACTGAATCAAAGCTGCCTTTAGAGTTTTTTTTAAAAAAATTCCAACAAAACGATGTCACTCTCGGTCACTAAGATCGTATCTTTCCAGAGTTAGTAATGATCCGATTTAAATGTTTATATGATGAAAACATTTGAGCAAAATCATGTCCAAGTCCAGAGCTGTTTCTATCTTGCAGTTATAAGCAATGTTTGAACATGGACAAAGACATGCTAAAGAAAGTCAGGTGGTTCTAGCATCTGGGATCCACCTAACCATTATTTGCTACAACCACACAGGGTAGGAATATCTATTTTGAAGCTTAAGATTACAAGTAATGTCTTACTGCACATACTTTCTTTCTCTTCAAGACTTTAAACAACTCTATTAGAAGGAGTGACAGTAAAAATTTGTATTTGGTGTCTACATTTCTTGCAAAGAAGACATCTTTTGGGAGTAGGCCTGTAGAAAGAAAATCATGTGTAAACTTTCCTAGAAGGAAAGGTAAGTCGTCTTCATCTTTATCCAGAAGTAATGTGTTTGTGTTCATCGCTTTCGTTTGTCTGTGCCAATGGTGAGGTTCTCCAAGCTCCGAATTTGGTCATCATGAGCCGCTGCAACATGGGAATGTGATGCTACTTTGGATTCAGCTCCAGAATGGATTCTTTGAGTGGTGGAGAGGGTGCTACTGTTTGTGAAGAGCCAGCTTGATCGACTCTCACTAGGCGCGACAGTAGAACTTAGCCTACTGCTTGAAGCAACGGCCTTCCTGGACAAATTGCCATTTCGGGACGAAGTACTACGGCCTCTCTCTAACTCAGCATGCTGGAAAAGGATTAAGATATATAAACAGTGGTATTTTGCAGTATAGACTAGGAGCTCTAAAGCTCTGAAGTTAAAAACCTGCCTGAGTCACTAAGGGTGCAAAAATCATTTTCATTTACTTACCGCGTCTCTAGACAATGTTGCATCTTCTGATGTTCTATACTTGGCACGATCACCATGAAGCCCAGAAGCAGAAGAATTTCTCCTGTTGAGGAATTCAGTTGTACCTGAAGGTCTGTCATGGGAGTCTTGTCCTGCAATAAACAACAAAAAAAGAGCAAAGAATTGAGTATTCTGAAAGAGTAAGGAGCAGCAGTTGCAAAAATCAATCCTGGTGAAAAGGACTCTCAGAAGGATCATAAACTTGGGGGTTATTGGCGAAAATCATACTGTGCTAGCTCATCCCAAGAAGTTGATTGTATATTTCAATATAGATGCTTCTATCCACAGTATGCATAGTTCAAACATACAATATTCCTCTGTATATCTTCCTATCTTGAGAAGGGACATACCCGGAGCCTTTTCTGTTTTCTCAAGAGGAGGTCGGGGTCTTGAACCTGTCCTGCCGCCTTGATGCTGAAACAGAAACAAGGTATCCAGAAGAAGAAGTTAAAGAAAACTACATTACAGATATGAAGCACGTACCCGTTGCCTAGAACTGGAACCAATTTGGGGGTACTTCAATATTGTCCAGTCAAATACATAGTCAAATTGATATCCTGCACAACAAACCCTGTTACAAACTCAGACAAGGCCAATCATCTGACAGCCTAAATACCATGCCTTTTTCTTATACCCATTCTGAGCTATCAAAGACAGAAAGCTAGTAATTGCTACTATGAGGCAGGAAGAGTAGCTAATTATCAGAACAAATTATTTTCTACCGCCTAACCATATTAATCTAAGCAAATAAATTTTCCTAATTTTACCTTCTCGAACAAATAAATCTCGAAAAAGCCTCTTCAAATATGAATAATCTGGCTTATCTTCAAATCGTAATGATCGACAATAGTGAAAGAATGATATAAATTCTGATGGATATGACTTGCAAAGAGCCTGAGAAAAAAATACACATTTAAAGTCATAAATACAGAACGAGTTGTATATGATAAGATCTAGCTAAAGTAAAGATGCCAAAGAAACAAGTGTAGCATTAGATATTGTTGCAAGTCAATAACTAAAAGGATTAGTCTGCTTTAAGTATACTTCTGAATTAGATGTAATCATCAGTCAGTCAGTTTGAAATTGTGATACCTCAATAGGAGTTAGCATCTTTTTTTCACTGATTTTATCATACTTCTGCTTTTTTGTCCCTGCTTTAAGGCCCTGCCAAGGAAGGCTGATGCCAAAAATACATAAATTTAGATGAAATGCTACTGCAATGAATTTATGAATAATAAATGCTCTAACAGATTTTTAAATATAGCTAGCATAATAATCTTTCTTTTTCCAACCTTCCCCTTAGGAAATACATGAGAACATAACCAAGAGATTCCAAGTCATCTCTTCTGCTTTGCTCTGCATAGAAAAGAAAAGTGTATGTTTAATTGAAGCATGTGTAACTTAGAGCTGAAATTCATCAATTAATCAAAACCCCAATAAGAAATCACTCCACCGACCAACTCCAAGGTGAGTGTTAATACTAGCATAACGAGCTGTGCCTGTAAGATTCTTGTTTTCCCTGCGATAGTACATGAAATCCACAGCTAAGTAAGCAATCAGTCCTATCTTTAGTTATGCTTCAAAATACAAAATAATGCAAACCAGCATCTTTGGTAAAGCATCAATCACACAAACTGAAAAGACTCCTAGGATTTGAACTCTGGTAGAAGAGGAGGCTTTTAACCCTCTCTTCCATTGAACCACTAAGGACCAATAGAGTATTTAATACAGTTTGAGAAGGAAAATTACAACATCAGATTTTTCAAAATAACTTTCCATGAGAGCCAGCCAAGCTCAAAACATCTAATGGAAGATACTCAGCAACATGCTTTTTGGCCTTGCAAATTACACATGCAACTCTAAAGCTTAAGCTGTTAGTTTAGGTTCGTGGATGGAAATACACTATTCTAGCAATACTATGTCTTTGACAAAACTAGCTGAAAACCTACCATGCAATAGAAAATGGTTATAATGCAATACAATGAAAGCATAGGTAATACCTATATGGAATGTGTTTATGAGTTTGAAGATCCTTGTACTTTTTCGCAAGGCCATAATCAATGATGTAAACCTGTTACACAACCAACAAGAAATAAGTTGCTGCATTCTGATTAAGGAAAAAAAAATCCTCATACAGAAAACGATCCGGAATACTCTGAGGCAACACTCATTACCAGGAAACTGGATGAAGAATGAAAACAACTATGTCCTAAAGTATTAAAACATGTCAAGGAATTCATGAACTTCCTTCCTTATTTCATTCAGCAATTGCATAAAGGCCCAAATATTCCATAATCCCCATGTCCAAGATATATGTGGTCAGTAAATGATCTCATATGCTATTGATTACAAAATAAAAACATGGATTTCAATTACCATTTCCTATGTTTCCACTTTTAAGCTCGGGTTGCTTGCATGTCATAACACTGTATCTGTTTGTTTAATATGCTTACATTCAGGAGGAGAACATTAAAACGTGACATACTGATATGGGATCATCTATAAGGCAATCAAGCTACAGTTCATATATAATGGAATTGCTGCATGAGTCTTTACCTGATTGGCTTTGCGTCCTAATCCCATGAGAAAGTTATCAGGCTTTATATCACGGTGGAGAAATGCTCTTGAGTGCATATACTCGACTCTATTAATCTAAAGAGAAATATAAATTTAAAATATAAATATTACAGCGGCGCTTATTTAGCTAGAGAAATAACTACCATAAGAGAGAGGTATGTCCGTACCAACTGATCAGCAAGCATCAATACTGTTTTCAGAGAAAACTTCCGGTTGCAATAGTTGAACAAGTCTTCAAGACTTGGCCCTAGGAGGTCAATAACCATGCAATTGTACTCACCCTCAACTCCGAACCATTTTAGCTCAGGGATTCCCGCTTAAAAAGAATAAGAAAGTTAATCAGCAAAAGGTGGAATAAGCATCAGTTCAATGTATTTCTAGTTTTTTTTAATCACAATTTAATCTCAGCAAGGCAAGAGATCAAGAACTCACTCCCTCCTTGAAGAAGCATGTAAACTTTAGATTCATAGTGAAGCTGAGGGTGCTTCGTCTTCACAGGTTCCTTAAAATTGACAGAAAATGAAACAGATCACTAAAAGTTTGAGAAGATCAAAGAAATTCCAAGATAATACCAAAAACTTAATCATAGCCACCTCTCAAAGTTTGGTTTTTCCATACAGCCCATGAAGTCTCAAAGTTCCAGCTTCAATCAAATTATTCTTGCACACATGGTTATTCCAAGTTATACGCCATTAATCCATTAAACCAAATCCTTGAAAACATGTCCAACAGTTTAGCTTTTGTGTATTTCTTTAAGACACGGACATAATTGTATTGATGATAATTTTTTCCTTAAATATATTGTTAAATTTCCCTCACGACAATCAACATTATTCCAGAAGGAAGATAATAAGCTTACAAAAATGAGGTGAAAGATGTTGCTAATTCAGAGCAATTTTTGCATACGCAGAGGCTTATTATAAGCCAACGGAGAATCACCAATTAATAGAACACCCAGACTACAAATTTAAATCAAACTTTTGGTCCCCTTACCAGCTTTATTCCAACTTCCTCTCCACTCTGTATATTAACACCTGTATGGAATCAGAAACAAATAACTTCATGATTGCCTCTTTTTTTTTTTTTTTTACAAAGGAACTTCATGATTTCTTGACTGTATGCAATGTGATAGAATTGGGTTAATGAATGGACAAACAACTCACCAAGATATAGCTCCCCAAAAGATCCACCACCGATTTTCCGCCCCATTTTGAATTTTCCTCCAACGATATGATCCATGATTGGAATTTGACTCTCACCAAATTGCAAAAACAACTTAAAATAGCAATATCTTTCAGCACTGGGTTTTCAGTAATAGAGAAAAAGAAATGGCAGGGCGAATCAACAATTTGAACATATGAATATAAAGAACAAAAAGAAAACGAAAAAGAAGAATGAGGAAGAAAAAAAATCACAAAAGAAGAGATTTAATCGAAAAAAGTGAAAAATTATCATGAATGGACCACATTGGCATAGAAACCATCAACTCGGAAATAAAAGAATTGTGGTGGGATTAATCAAAACAAACATTGGAATGGCGGAAAGCTTCCATCTTTCTTGAAGCTTTTGACATTAACATAAACGAAACCAGAAAGAAGAAAGTAGGAAAAGACAAAAAAAAAAAAAACAGAAGAAGAAAGATGGTTGCTTTCCTAATCACAAGGAAACGAGTGTCATTCTCTTCTCGTTCTATTTTTAAGCAAATTCACTCTCTCTCTCTCTCTCTAAGCTATTCACGGTTGAGGAAGCCGGCCTCAATTCATGCACGTGACTGGGCCTGGCACGTGACATAGCGTCCCATTTTGAGTGAGACAGATTCCTCAAAGAACCTGACACGTTCTTTGTCTTTGTCTTTCTCTATCCTAAACCCTCCTCACCACTTCATCAATCTGCAATCAACAACTCTTTGAATACTTACCTAAGGTTCGATTCTGGAAATACCCACTGTTTTACACGAGCTTCTCGCTTTCACTGACATGGGAAACCGACGAATTTTTTGAATTTCCCATAGTTGAGGAATCGTTGGCGTTCCACGGTAAATATGTTGCTTTGAGCACTGTTTGCGTAATTCTTTATTCGTATTATTTAAGAGAGCAACCATATTTTTTCCCTCACAGATTCTCGCGTTTTCAAAAGGTCAACTTGATCCTGACTTTTGACTGCGGATTCAACCCAGATGAGTGGCGAAGATACTTTCTCAGGTTCTGATTTGTTAAACCAATTTGAGCTCATTTTGGAGTCTGATCCACTAATGTAAGTGTTTCTTTATTACTTTAGGACTCTTGTGTACTTGCTGTTATTAGAAGCATTAGTAGAGAATGCAATTCTAAAATGGTTATTTCGGCTAGTGAACTTTTATTCCTTAGCATTTTGGTTCAAGACAAATACTAAACTGTGAAATGTGCTGTTCTAAGTAGCCTCCTCAGAATCTTTCACTATTTTCTTTCAAATGTTCCAAAAAAATGCTAATTTGCTTTTTAAAGATTATTGGATATTGTGCGAGTGGTGGACCATGACTTCTTTTATAATCTTTCCAATCTGAGAAAGGTAATTAGTTTCGTAGAATCTTTCATGTGTTTCTGAAATTCGAAATGGTTTTATTGTTCATTCTTGGTCATATGTTGCTGTTGTTTCTGTTACTACTTGTTTCTTGACTCTGTTTTTTATTGTATTTTGATACAGTGATGAAGTTGGTTTCATTCACCCATCGCAATTTGAGCTATTAAATTCAGAAGCAGGCTCCTTCTTTTCTAAGACACAAATTGGCGATTCGAAAGAAGAGAATCCAAAATTTTGGATTAGAGATCATAAATTGGGAATTTCAACCCATATTCTTTTTCAATTATATATGGCAGCTAAAGATGCGTTTACAAGGGCACTTGCACAATATAGAACATTAGAGGGCAGATATAATGTGTCTTCATCTTCACTGGACACTCTTGAAAGTGAGGTCATGAAGCATAGCAAGTCAATCTTATTGTTAAGCTGTGATTTTGGTACTGCATGGAATTCTAGGTATTCCTTATCTGAAATCTGTTCTATATGGAACTTACATGAATTTGCATGCTTTTTCTTTGATCATCTATTCTTAAATGCTTTCAAGCATTTTTTATTTCCCGCTTAGTTATCTTTTAAAGCACTAATTATGCCATTTTCTTTTGTTCATTTTAAATAGTTTAAATTTGATTTGATTATTTTGCTTTTGCTTGCAAGGAGGCATGTTATGCAGTTGTCCTTGTTAATTATTTGTGTGATGTTGTTAAATGTGCTCTTATTAGCTTTTTTTCCCCCCTAAACATTGAAGTCTCCTCATAATGAGAAATTTGATAATTTCTTGATGAATGCAATGTGGCCTTTGGCTACTGTAGAAGGCATACTCAAGAGTATACACCATAAAATTATAGAGAAATAAACTATACTCTTGAGTAATTTACACAAACATCTGTAAATATGGTAATATACTTATGGTTATTAATCGGTATTGATTCTCCTAATCATAAGGGATGATCTTCGGGGATAACTATTCTCATAGCTACAAATTTAGTAAAGATCAAGGTGGTTAGGTTGCTTATTCTTAACAAACATTTGGATGACATAGGACACATTGGACTGGTCAAGTTGCTCAGATAATGTCATGTGAATTAGAACAATTTGAAAGAACAAACTTTGAGGGCCTATTTTGTCTTGTAAGATCAAATGAATTGCATCTAGGTTTCTCTGTAGGGTCTAATGATCAACCATTAATGTCATCCTCAATGGAGACTTAAGCCTTGGCCTAGAAAAAACTAGGCCCTTGCTCAACCCCCACAAGCAGAAGTTGAGTACACAACCAACCTACAAGTTCAATGTGTTCAAGTTGTCACTGTCGCATGTTTCAGGATACATTCAGCCCAAAAGGTTTGAACTGTTGGGTATTTGTCAGGACTATATCATATTGCAAGTTAATCCATCATTATTAACCTAACTATGTGTTGAAGCATACTTATTAGTCACATGGTCACAGGAAACTGATAGTTTCAAAGAAGCAGCAGCCTTCTATGTTTATTGATGAACTTTCCCTCTCAGCCCTTGTTCTTTCATATTCACCTAAAAGCGAACAAGCATGGTGCCACAGGTAATATTCATTGTTCACATGCATGTATGAAAGGCTTCAAACTGTTTCTTCTTTAATGTCGTTTAAGGAATGACTCTTTATCATCTTCTACTATTAACAGGCGGTGGGTAATAAAGATGATTGCAGAAAAATGCTCGACACTGGAAGAGATTATAGGGAAAGAATCAGAGCTAGTGCAGAAAATAGCCGAGGTTTAAAAACTCAGTCAGGAACTGGATACTTTGAGTTAAATAAGGTTTAGATACTTTTCAGAGTAAAATTTCATCAAATTTTTTGAGAGTTCCATTTTGTAAATTTGTTTCTTGTTACTCTTCATAAGGATATCACCTTTAATTTATATAATTAGGGAATTTTTAATGGGGAATGTTCTGCACAATTATAGCAGTTGATTTATTCTTTAAAGAGCTTGTGGACCACATTGCATGCAGTTCCTGATTCTGGGCTCATATGGCACCATATTTGTTAAACATTCTCTGCATCAAGCAAAATGGGCAAGGAGAGTTTGTCTTTCATGAGGTCTCTTAGTGTTTGCTGTTAACTTTGTGCAGAGATCTAAAATGAATTATCGCGCGTGGAGCCACCGTTGCTGGTTAGTTACATACATGTCAAGAGAACAGGTTATTTTCTATGATTATCATGTTTGTGCTTTTGACTAAAGCCTAGCCAGTCATGAATCTCCTTTGACTAAAGCCTAGCCAGTCATGAATCTTCATTTAAAAGCTGATGATAGTTACTTGCATATAAGCTTCGTTTCTTTCTTTTTTCTGCTTCGAATTAGTTTCCCTTTGGTGAGTTTCATACTAGTCTTGGAAAATTGTTGTCCTTCAGTTCCTTTACTCTAATTTTGCTAGTTATATATGTTGGTTTGTTCAGGTGCTAGATGAGTTGAAGAAATCTAGAGATTGGGCTCGGTTACATGTTACTGATAATTCATGCTTTCATTTCCGCACGGTGAGTTTTTCAGAAACATTTGAATCTGGTATTAAAGGACAAAGAGGAGAGGGGAGGGGTGGACAACAAACAACCAAAGTGATGCCAATCAATCTAGATCATACCTGATGTTTCATCTGATTATCTTTCTTCTGTTTATTGCCTGTACTTAGATGCTTCTAGCATTACCCAGTGTTCAATTTCAAGATACTTTCTGTGGCAATTTATAAAAATAGGGAGGCCTTTTATAAATTCATCTGAATTTTTCAACTTCTGTAATGGAAACAATTGTTACGTCTTCCCTCATGGAAATCAGATGCAACATTATCTTTGACAATGATTTGGTAGTCTGAAGTCAACAGTTGGAGCAATCATAGAATATGGATGGCTTTTTCTTTGATGATCACATTTTGAGTCCTATCAACTTGCAGCGGTTGCTACTCAGGATTCTAGAAGAGTTCTGCCATAAACAGGAAGATGAAAATGTCAATAACACGCTTAAAATTTATCAAATATGGCAGGTAAAATGTTTATGCATTCATCAGCAAGTTTCCTTCAGCTTTTAAAAGCCAGTACTGTGTCTTTGTATGTCATGCACATGCATTTTCGTTATCCTACCTTTAGTGGGACTAATGTTGATGCATATGTTTCTTCAAAACCTGATCATCTGTCCCCACTTGATGATTTACATTTTGCATTTGTAATCTTTTTGAATCATATATTTTCTTTTAAGTGCACAATATATATCAAAGACTATCCAGTTAATAATACTGGTAATGTTGTACGTATTTCACCCATTTTGACTTAGCTGTTTGTGATCTTCATAATATTTGCATGTGACAGGAGGAGCTTGATTGGGTTGCAGCTTTGATAAAGCTCTATGCAGGAAGAGAGGTAAACTCCTCTCCCTTTCTTTCTTCCCCTTGCTATGTAGTAATGTCTTCAGTCGTGTCAATGGATTGATTAGAATAGATATTATGGTCTTTTAATTTGTAAAAAGTAATAATTTGTGGAATTTGGGGGCAGTTACTTCTTTATCGAAGAAGGAATTTTACTCGTTCAAGTAAGTGCAAAGTGGGCCACTTTTACTTAGTGTGCTCTAGGGTTCACTTGTTTGGATGATATGTTCCTTCTTTAAACAAGAGCAAATAATAACAGTTTCAATAGAGTTGAATAATTTGTATGCAGAAATGGTGAAATGATCTCCTAATCCAAGGGCCAACTTCCAGTAGTGCTGTACTGATCCTTGGATTACCTATGGTTTTATCCATTCAGGGATTTGTTGTCTTTCTACAGGCTCTGTGGCTTCATCGCCGTTTTCTCTCATTCTGTTGGATAAGGCATTTAACGACTGATGCCTGTGACTTACCAGATTGTTCTCAGCACAACTCCAACATAAGCACAAATATCTCTATGTTTCTGGATAATGAGCTAGCTCTGGTAAATTCTTGTTCAACCATACCTGATAATGAATTTGAAGATTTTCAGGCCCAAGCATTACATGCTGCAACTTACATATTGTGGTTGACAAAGGTAACATGAGTTATGTTTGATTGCCTGCTATAGTGTTAAATTTCGTTCTTCTAATAATGAAGAGACTAAACGCTTGCGCAACTTTTTTGTTTGCCAGCAAATCCCCAAATTCCGTGACATTAGAATCCGAGAGAAGCTATCAGCAACTAATATGAAGTCCCTGCTTATTGTAACATGCCCTGAGAGGTCCTCCCTTTGGGACAGTTTAGCACTAGATTGATACGCGGACCAAAAGCATGTTAATACTACTGTGATAGTCATGTTCTAATGTGGGACTGTTAGAAATTCTTTTCTAATGAGTGGCTGTATAATTCCTTCAACTTCATGTAGATGAATAATAACTTAAAGAGGTCCCGAGATTTACGTGTTAGTTATTCCTTTGTGCTCTATATCCTATTTACTTTGAATTTTCTAATGCTTGCCAAGATATTCCATAATACTTCTTATAGTGATTATCATGGATAAGTGATCTTTCTCTTCTAGATGATTCTCTTATACCCTTTGCTTCTGATGTTGCATCAGAAAGCATAATAAAGCCAAGGCATTTGAATGCATGCAGGCAACTACTTCACCCCTTTTGACTTCCATTACTGTCTTCCTGGCTGCTCTTTTTCTGTTTCCAAGTTACTGTAACACAAAAAATATGAAACTGCTACCTTTTGGACGCATCAGATTGCTTCTTGCAGTCTATTTTATGCTAGCCTTTTGCCACTTCGACATTGTAAATATCAGAAGGCTCAATGCATAACCATGTTCTTCAAATATGATGTGCTTGTTCCAGTTAAGTTCTCCAAGATTAAATTTGTTTTATTTTATACATTTACTCCAAATTTTACAGTGGCAAGTGGACGGTAGTGTATGTTTGCCAAGCAATTAAGTGATACAAAAATTAAAATATTTAAGGAGTTTTGAGGAAAAACATATTTTTAAGGGTTATATGTGTTACCACCTCCACATTTGTTTAATGACTTAACAATGCTGGAGAAGGTTGTATTACTTAACAGACTAATATTCTTGTTATCCAAGGCATGAATACTTAAATTTGTTTAGAATTGCCAAATTTACTGGTGAAACTTTCAACTTTAAGGCGGTAACAGGACATGCACACCCCCGCAGAAGCAAATAGAAACAGGCTTATGAACTCGCCATTGTTAGTCATTTTTGTTTCGGCAAATATGCGACCATTTACAGGCCTTTGGAAGTCCTGATTTCCATCTTCTAGTGACGAAGGGAAGATCCAATAGTTCTTAAACCGGTTCTTCGCGTCGTAGCAAATGACAATGCTATTGAGTTGAACCGATAGCATTTCTTGGATGACAATTATGTGAACTTTGGCCTTAACCAATCTAATGAGATTTTGCATATCTAATTGGCACAGAGGAATGTGTCAAGGAAGCATGAAGATCAACAATTAAAATAGGGATGACAATGTTTTACAGCAGTACAAATCAATGTACAAATGTTATTGCGAAGTACAAACACAATAAAGTTCAGGTAAACTCGGGAAGCAAACTAAAGGACTTTGCTTTGCTCTAGACATGAGAGAGACCCAGGACTGAGTAGCTGATAAAAAGAAAACCAACTATGGGAAGATGGCAATGAGAGGTTGAAATCAAGCAAACCGGATTGCATTATGGCACCATCCAATGTCTTCTTGTGTTTAGTATCCATCGTCTCAGCCATAACCTCCTGGTTTAGAGTAGGAAATGAAATTTTGGCAGGTGACAAATTATGGAACTGTAGGTGCCCAGGAACGTCTGCACCAAACGACACAGGTCTTTCAAGATGAAGTGGAGGTGGTGCCACATTATGGAGTCTCTGCTGAGACTGTGACGGCTCATCGGCACCAGTGAGCTTTTGAACGAGGTCCCTGAAGTTAGCAGGATCAACATTGTATACCCTTGGCCTTATCGGTGGGAATGGTGCTATAGGTAGTTTCCATGGCTTTACTTGAGGCTTACGAACTGAGTGCAACGATGATTGGAGACACATTGGAGCTCTGGACCTCTTTCCTACGTTATATGCTTCCATGACCAGAACCTTATAACTACTAGATAGCTTTTGGTGTATGAGGCTCTGAGTGGCAATAACTATATATAAACTCGCATAACGAGACATGATACTCTAGATAAATGAATATCAATGCTTGAAAAAGACAAGGAGTGGCAGCAACGGAGATATGAAGTTGTTGACGGCAAAAACAGGAAAAATTCAAAACCAATAATTCGGATAGTAGCATGACGGCTAACTTGAGTACCTACAAGAGCACGTTGCTTGGCCTTGGTCTTAAAAGCTGAATTATTGACCATCTTAAGCATTTATGATATAAAATAAGCACTACCCTCTTCTTCGCTATGGCGAATATGATAATAGACTCGTTAGTTGTAGAGGAAAGATGAGAAATGGCAATGAGGGGACAGGGACACAGTTGGACTGAGTTTGCTAAGAAATGTGAGTAGAGACTAAAGCCGCCTGTCGTTATAGATTTATGTCACGCAGTGGGGTTTCTTATTATGTTTATATGATTCTTTGACCAAACTGGTTGATTGCTCGCTCTGAATAAACCATGTGGACCATTTCTTGGTCTTCTGTTCTTCTAGTTCAACTCCTGGCGGCTGGTGACAGAAACAGTTAAGACCTTGTCTTTTTCATTATTAACGTTTAGTATATTTGAACTATGGTGCCGATCGATTTGAATTTCAATTCAACCAAATCATCGTTGTCATCAATTAAGTTTGACTCTTAGAAGATTTAAAGCAAAATACAATGTATATTTGTGTTCCGAGTATTTTATTTGTAATTGAATTAGGAATTTAGGGTTCTGTTCGGCGGAGAAAGGGAGAATATAGAAGAAGGAGAAGAAGAAGCTGAACAGAACATACTATGTATCATAGTATGTCGTATTCTTCTTCTTCTTCACTTATTCCTCAGCTTTTGTTGGGTGACATAAATGCATGAAATGAGCGTATTTGCTCATTCTATCCACCTCTATAAAGATCACTGGAAAAACCTTCCAACAATGGTAGACCTTCAACGAAGTCCATACTGATATCAATCCATAACTGCTGAGGAATGAGCAGCGGTTGGAGTAACCCCAGAGAATGAAGCCACTATTTCGTACTTATTTTTTTTCACAAACATCACTCATTCCAATAAATTCCCTTACATCCCACTGCAGTCTTCTCCAAAAGAAAAACGAACTAACCCGCTTATAAGTGCCAAGCCAACCCGAATGCCCTCCATGTTCCTCTCCATCCCACAATCCATCAGATATTTAACACTATAAGCCTGAGTCTTGGCCAATTACATTTGTATTCCTAGAACTTGATAGTTGGATTCATTTCACATGTCATATTAAACAGGTGCCCTCAGCCTTGAGTTATTCAAATTCATATACCATGTAGGCTTGTTAGAACATAAAGTAAATGTTATAACCTGATTATAATGGATGGGTCAGTTGCTAATGATTCCAAAGGCTAGAACAATTAGAAGACAAAAGTTTGCTTTCCTATCAAATGACATAGGCTTGTGGATTTTTAAGATTGTCTGGAAGGGCTTAGATGAGAGATTTTCCTAATAGGTCACCTTTTACTTCTTCTCCTTTAAGAACAAAGTAAGCATGCCTTTATCCTTTGATTTCTTAGTTGAGCATATTGTCATATTCATCACTATTATAGAAGCACCCGATATGCTCTTCTCTATAAGATGCCCTTAATTCGATTAGGATGAACTAGAAGAGTAGGGTATTTTGAGGTGGAAGAAGGTAGGCTGGATTAACAAGTTTTTGTAATAGGAATTTCAAGGTTACATTGTTTTTATTCTACTAGAAAATATCTTATCTAAACCCATCTAGAAGACCTTAAAAGTCCACTTGTCTAGGTCAGTTGATAAGAAGACAAATTTTACTAATCTTTGATATGTTAGCCAAAAGGCATTGGCCCTGTTTGGTAAACAGCTAATTCACCTGATTGCATTAGCTGTTAGTTGATTCTATCAACTAACTTGACCAGCGAATTGTATTAATGGTTTGTTAGAGATGTTTGGTAAAATTAGTTGTTTAGTATTAACTGTTTATGTGTAAAATGACT